>JAYMTH010001900.1:0-13673 GCA_036897465.1 Pelargonium australe | reverse complement strand
CGCCGTCTTCGTCGTTGCTCGCCATTGCACAGAGCTTGTGAAGAAGAGAGAGATTCGAGAGGGCTAAAGGAAGCCCTCTCGTCGCCGTCGTCTTCATCGTTCTCGAGCTCGTCGCCGCCGTCTTCATCGTTGCTGGCCATTGCATTGCACAAAACTTGTGAAGAAGAGAGAGAGACGAGAGGGCTAAAGGAAGCCACTCGAATTTTTTTTTTTGTTTTTATGTTTTTTAAACTAATAACTGTTTTTTTATTTTTGTTTATTTTTTATTTTTGTTTGGTTTTTAAATTCCAACTCATCAAAATAAAAATACACCTTAACCATCAATAGCACACATCAGCATCCACGTCAGCGATTATTTTCCAACACAGCAGAGAAATGTCCACGTCAGCGCCACTTAACGGCCAAATTGACGGGAGGTAACGGTAGACATCACTTTGGATATAAAATAATAGTTCAGATACTAAATTGGATACGGAATTAAAATCTGGGCACTAAATTGAGAGAAATAGAAGATTGTGTATTAAATTAAGTATTTTTTGAAAGTATGGGTAAAAAAAATGGTTATCCCAAAGAATATCAACCTAGAGAAAAGCCATTAACAAAAGAGAAAAAACACAAACTCACTATAAATGTGTCCTATCTAAACAAGAATCACTAGTTGAGATTGTCAATTTGAATCTTATTGGTTGAGGTGGAAGGGTGATGGGAAAGGGGGACCTAACCCCTATTGTGTAGCTCAAAGACCCATAGGCCTCTATTTCAAAGCACGAAGAGAAGAAAAAAAGAAAAAAAAAAACTCATTAGAAAAACTGTCCTATCTATACTAGAATTATTATTTCTAATCTTTCTATGTTTCATTTTATTGGATACTTTAACAAAGATTGCCCTTCCTCCACCCTAAACTTCCCCCAACTTTGATGTAGCCGGGACTCAACATATGATCTCTAGTGCAAAAAATTTTGGTAGACGGACCAACTAATGCCCACACTGTTTCCTTCTCTTCTTTCACTCTTCTGAAAAAGCTTCTCTAGTGCAATTCAAAATTTCAATCTTTCACTGTTTTCTTTTCCAGTTTACCATAACGATTGGATTATTGGTGTATCATAAATATGGATCTCTTTACAGTTAAGTGTTTAACTAGAAAAGTATCTTTAGTCCCCATTAATCACATGTTAGGACAACGGTAATCCTCTAGTATTTTTATAAATAAAAAAAGGACATCAGATGATATGCAAATGTTAGATAGCAGAGATACCAAAAGGCCATAAAGACTGGTGATCATGAATCAAGACAAAGAATTCACACCCAACCTTAAGTTGAGCTGAAGGAGAAACTTAAGTATTTGCTGTTATAATTTAGAACATGATTCCCATAAATCACATGGAAGACACAAGGAGGTTAACATTTACTTCTATTAGTTGTTTACAGTATAGTGGCAGCTAGTTACATAATGTAACTCATAGTTGTCTACACCATAATTCTAGTATGCCAAAATCCAAATTTCCTCTGCTAGTTTATGTTACAGGTAAAACACAACATAAACACATGTAACTTAATATCTAAAACTGAAACATTCCAGGAATACATAAAGAAAAAAACTCAGAATCAAAGAAACAACAACCTGTAAAAAGCATTACCTCAAGTTTCTCTTGCAGACTATGTATAGTGGAATCGGCGAGCTTGTGAAACTCATCCTCCTGCATAAGGGAACTGTATTCACATTAATCATTACAAAAGCCAATTGCCAAAAATGTTTCGGCAGAATTTGATGCAGCAACAAGAAAGACTTTTTATATTGAGAAACTCCAAACATCTGGATTCTTTTGCTAAGATTAATAGTACCAAGTGAATGAATCCCGAAAAATAGAAAATATAAGTTCATGTTATTCTAGGAGAGAGAGAAATAGATGGTTTGTTACCGGTAATCGACGGCGGCAGGACCTTGAGCATCGTCGTTGAGATGAAGAGGACGAGAGCAGTAATCTCTGGAAGGGTATGAGAAGTGAGAGGCGTGAACGTTCTGGAGATGTGAGGAAGCTTCTAGAAGAAGATGGCGTGGTCTGCAAATGGTAGGGAAGGAAGGAGAAGGAGCAGGTGACGGTGGTTTCAGAGCTCTGGAGAGTCTTCTCAGTAGAAACGACTTGGACGCCATTTTTGGGCATCAACTGAGAAATACCAGTTCTGGCACCTCTCTTTGTTTTGTCCCACAATTGGGCTTTGTGTAGTTGGGCTTTATGATTTTAAATCTGTTATTCTGATTTTTGATAATTGAAGTGTCCATGCAACCAAGGTTTCTTTAAATCATATGAGGCTAATGATTGAATTGATTTCAGTATATTCATGGTAAGAAATCCAAATAAACCCAAACAATGCCTCAGCACCCTTTACTTTTACATGTATACGATGAACCAAACAGAACACTGAATGTTATAACTGAAAATGGAGAAGGAACTTCAGATGGCAAAAACAATACAATGCTGTCAATTTTTACAAAGGCGCCAAGAAAAATCAATCACATTCTTCTACTTTTCTTTTGTTCTGGTGTTCGCTTTCTTGGTGTTTACTGCCTCAAACCTTCACCTTTCTGTTGCCTTGATAAACTCCTGCAATAATATGTAAAACCCATATTACTAATTGGTTTCTAGTTAATACTATATCAGAATGGCAAACATTGGAACAAGATGAGGCTGCAAATACCACTTCAAGGACTGTTATTGTTAACCATAAACATGATGTTGCTAATCATACCAGTCCAAGCGTGTTACATCTAATCATGCCTAGATGATTGCCAAGACCAAGCCTTTTATTTTATTTGAATGTTTGAGACTACCTGCTCCACACTCAAGTTTACAAGATAAGTAGTTTTCACAAATTCACATGACTCAAATATGACAAGTGGGGGTGACACAACTCTCTTGATAATGACACTGCTCCTCTCTTCTTAAAACCCAAGAGTGAGACAGAAAACGACATATAGACCAAAAAGACAACATGTTCAAGAAATGCATGAGGCACTATAGGCCAAGTGGCAAGGAAAAGTAAAAGGGGAGAAAAGATACTATATACGTATGCCCACAAGAAACTGTCATTAATGCAACGCCTTAGCGCCTCTTACCATTAGACACAGGGTACTTGTTAATCATCACCTGAAAAATAAGAAAGAAAGAATGAGAAATTGGACAAAAATGTTGCAACTTACAAGCAATGGGAGACAATCGGCTGCAAAAAGCTGCACATCCACATATATAATTAACATATTGGGCTTCCATGATCTTCTCCTTGACCCATAATTAGTATCAAACAAGCAAAAGCCGATTTTTCTAATAATTAAGGATAAGTTAGTTATGATTAGACTTTCTACTTTATACCCCTGCATTGTCGTGTTATAACAAACTCAAGAGGTTCTAACTTATCTAGGATGTTGGTGATTCATGCAAAACTAACAATAAAAGGAAAATGGACACTGATTTTGGGACAAAGGGAGTGCCAAATGAATTAGTTTGATCAACCAAAGAGGTCTATCAAATTCAGTGAGGTAATGTTTCTAAAACATGGGGATAATCTTGATTCCAAAGCAAATTAATAGACGAAAATGACCTCAGTATCAATGTCAAGTAGACTAGAAACACAAAAAAGATTCTTAAACTCTAAATTTTGCAAGAATAACTTCTTAGAAATTCTCTCTTTTTAAAAAATTGATGCTTTTCTTATACCAGAAAATATTCTTCAAAAATTACTTTTCTCTCCAAAGGGGAAATGTCTTCCACTGGTATCCAAACGATGAAAAGTAATCTACCCCATTGCAAATGTTCACCACAGACAGCTGTTTTCTTCTGACTGAGAGTTATATTCCTCAAAACAGACTTCAAGACCTCTAGAAAATTCGGAATTTGCTTAATCATAAAATATATGCATGTAGACTAAACTAAAATTGAATACAGGATTTCCATAAATTAATTTTACAGTTACACATAAAAAGAACTTAGAACTCTCAAAGACCATAATCCTTCTAGAAATTTATAAAATGGCCTTAAACTGATTTTTTCAGCAGTTGCCAATCACCAATTTTGTTTTCATATCCTAGCTTTGTTATGATAATAAAAAGTAATAGAAAATATGACAACAGAGTGAAAGTTAGTGAATATAAAATCTATAAGTAAAAGGACAAAAGAAAGCCTCCAAACTGGAACAAACATATGCCTGGTAAAAACTTAAATATGGGAAGAAATGACAAATAATTAAATAAGACACAGCTACAAGACATAGGCAACATAAACCATGAAATCCTTTTTAGCCAGACTACAAATATGTAAGGAAACAAAACCAGTAAATTATGTGCTAAAAATATATATCCTTTAATTCTCATGAAACCCATACTTTCCAGCCTCTTTTCCTAATCCAAAGAACCCCTATCCTATCAGATGTTAGTATACTGAAATATCACAGCACAATCATTAATGCAAAGTATACTATTCTTCATGTACAAAAATACACACTAACATCATAAGAAAAAAGAAGAGAAAGGAAAGATCGAATTTAATCTACATTAAGTAATATATATAGTCATATTACACAGAAATGAGGGAGCGAAATCCTATATTTGAATGCTCATCAGAAGATGAGCCATATCAGTTAAAACCTAAAAACTTCCACTATATTTGCCATCCACATGTCTGCCAGTTGAGTTGATATAGTTTTGCATTCTTGTGAAACAGAACATGTTACTATTACTCCATATACTTAATTCTTGATTTCCTCTATCTATCTAGTTTTCAAATAAAGTAGAGAGAAAGTAAAATATACTGTACTCAGCGCCCAAAATAGACAAACAACATCAACTCACACATCCCTTCCAGAAAGGCCAAAACCATCCCTCAGAACAAATACATATCAATGATATCTTCAACAGCATGATCAATATTAACATGAATTGTCAGTCTTCGGGCAGAGAAAGAACAGAGAAACAGAAGCAACCCATAGAACCCAACAGTGAGAAACAGAGCTGATTATGATTATCAATCACACAAAAATCATATAAAAAGCCAAAATTGATTATGAATTAAAGCAAAGCAGAGTCAAAAGCTTGAACCTTTGTGCTCATCACAAGCATCATGATACTCTTGATCCTCCTCCGGCACCGGGTGAAGCTCTGCCTCCTCCGCGACCACCGTCTTAATCTTCGCCAACATAGCTACTGGCTCCGCTCCGTTCTTCTCGTCGGGGTACCTCACAACCACAACAGGACAGATACAATTATTTACGCAATAATCGCTGACGGTCCCGAGGCGCCCCATGCTGGTCTTCCGCGAGGCGCCAAACCCTCGGCTGCCCATGATGACGGCACAGATCCCTAGGCGCTCGACCTCCAGGCAGAGCCTCTCCTTGAGGTCGTGGTCCTTGACAATGTGGATTTTGAAGGGGATTTGGGCGTCGACGAGGGGCTGGGCGAGGTCGGAGGCCTTGGTGGTTGTGAAGTTGTCGAAATCGTCCTCGAGCTTCTGCTGGTTCTGCTCGGTGGTGGAGGAGGGGTTTGGACCGGAGCGGCTGAGCTGGATGGATCCCCAATCGGCGCCGTATAGGACGGAGGTGGGACGGACGTGGAGGAGGATGACGGAGTCTCCGGGCCGGATATAGTTCTGGACGGCCCATCGGACGGCGTACGCCGACTCTTCGCTGAGGTCGACGGCAATGGCGATGCGGCGGTTGTTTCCGGGGGTGACGGAGAGAGGGATGAGAGGGGAGGACGGTGCGGTGGCGTACGGAGCCACCGCCCCTTCCGGCTTTTCGGGTGAGTGTTGCGGCGGTGGATTCATTGCCGGCCAAAAGAGGAGAGGTGTGAAATGACGGTTTGTGTCCTCGGTGGAGGAGTGTGAAGTTCAGAGGAGAATGGGTTTATTTGGAAATGTGATGATATATTTTTGGGTTCTGTTCTGTATGAATTTAAGATGAGGTCCGTCTAGTCTGGTTGTTTTCTTACAGGGTTCGATGAGGTGTTTAATTTAAATAAATAAATCATTACTCAATATATTTATTTATTTATTTTCAAATATTGCTAATTGCAATTTTGCAAGATAATAGAAGGCAGTAACATTATAAATATAATTCTTTAATTCTCAGAAGAAAAAAAAATTATTCTTTAAAATTTGATAGACGAATTATATTCATTATTCAAGTTATAAAAATTCATGATTGTTTACGGTTTTGGATTTATCAAATTTGTTTGTATTTTGACTATTTTCCAGCTTTAAACTGTGAACGTACTAAAATATTACATAAACAAAAATCGAGAGATTAAAATAACATCCTATTAAAAAACAAAATAAAAATACTTGTCATGTGACACCTCTATTGAGATTTATTATCAACATCTTATCTCGACTAAATTATTTATTCTTGTCCTTTAATGGGCTTAGAATTTGATGGATCATGGTACAATCCAAACTTGCCTCTACCATATTATGTGACAAAGTCAAAACTAAACCGAAACATTAATAATTAACGTTGGTGTCATTCGAAAAGTCCAAACTCGTAATCCCCGATTAGCGGGGAACTATGAATGATGTTAGATTTCGGCTGATCTATCATGTTCAGTACTCCAATTAGCTACATGTTTCTCCTACTTTAATTACCAGTAAAATAGTAGTATGCTTGAATAGATTGTTGAATACGAAATAAATTAATAAAAAAATAATAATAACTTTCCAAATGGAGTCTACGTAAAATGTTTGGTTTCGTAAACAATATAGTAATGAAGTTGACAGATTCACCGGTATCTGAACTATTATGAGACCACCATGACCACAAGAAAACGAGCAGTCCTAGAGAGGAAGCTAAATAGCATTAACTGCAAATGGGCCAGGTCGCTCCACCTCTCCATCACTTGGGCTTTTCTTGTCTCATCATCTTTAACTTTAATTTGTTGGCATGGCATGCTGCTATATAGCTAATAGCTGTAATGTTGTTGTTGTGTCCATATTGAATACACTTTCTATGAATTTTTAACATCACTGTGGTGCCAAGAGTCGGAGATTGATCGAGTTTGATTGAAAACAAAAGTTTGATATTTGCAGCTGAGCAGAACACAGAAGAGAACGGATGGAGGCTTGGCTGGAGCATTTATGTTGAGTGTGAAGGTTGTCGGCTTCAATTATACATTGACACGTACTTACATGTATAAATGAATACAAGAGATATATATATATATATGGATGATAATATCTTCAAAAAATGACTCTTCTCTTCCTCAATGAAACAAAAATAGAGCAGCATTTGAGCATACACTTGGACAAAATCTTGGCCCACAATTGCCCTCATGAGAAGGTCACTTGACTTCAGTTTCAAGCTTTGCACAATCAAGGCTATTATAAGTCCATGTACTATATATGTAATTGATTTAAGGTTCAGGTTGTTGATCAGTACTTATGGTAAGAAATCCATAGTCCCATCAGACTTGATGCTGATGAGTATAAGAAACACATAAGCCATAGTATCACTTTTGAGATCAGATGAAGAAAATTGAGAAACCTTAAACTTTAAAATTGTTAAAACTGTTTCAGTATGTGAAAAATAACAATAGTGGATCGATAGATATCTAGCTTGTGGCAAATGATTTCTATGGTTAAAGAGATTTGGGGGAGCAACTACCCGCTCCATATTGGGTTGTTGACTTGTTGTTGTTGTTGTTACTTTACTTGCGCTGTTGTGCATATATAGTCTGTCACCCATATATACACCAGGCCTAATCTATACTGCATTTGCAATATCATATTCCTTGTTTCTTGTTCATATGTTGCACTTGATCATTATAGTAAGCTTATTAATGTAATGTGAAAATTTTAGATAACTAAGGTACAAGATTGATCATACTACATGACAATCTTGGAATTAAGTATTGTGTATAAATATACTGACATTGATCTGGATATGAGCAAGAAAGCCGGAAACATAATCCGAGATTGACTGCTATATATCTTTGGAACTTTGTTCACCATCATCATCCATGCATGTTTTGTTGTCTCTGTACCTGCACTGTATTTAATTATTTCTGTGTGGTAGCTAGAAAAAATATTATATTTACTGTAGGAAATTTAATGCAATTTAAGCTAGCTAGCTAGCTTGTTTGTGCAGATGATGAATATGTATAGGTTATGTTAAGGTGACCCAAAAGGATCCAACTTGGTCTTCCAATCATAGTAGTCTATGATTTGAAAACGAAACCAATGAGCAGTAAATAAAATTAATTAATAAAGTGGTCACTTTCTTCTCGCAGTACTTGTAAGCCACCTAGTTTGAAACTTTTGGATTTTGCTGCTTCCTTAGGAGATTTTGTGATGATAAGGTCAACAACTCTCGCACAACGATGCTTTCTTCCAATACATATATAGGCCTCAATTTTAATAGTGTGTATGCGACGGTCAATTTGTTTGGTAACCATTTCTTATAAGTTCTTACTTGAGATAAATTCGATGGAACGAAACACTATATATGTTCTTACCAAATAATTGAGAAAAAAGAAGATGTCCCATTTTATGTTAATTAATAGAACATGATTGAGTTTTGTTGTTAAAAAAAATGTGTGGATGAGCAATTGAGCTGATATTGATGTTGTTGAATGAGGTCATGTGGAAGCTTGGTGCATACATAGGCAGGCATGATACAGTTTCATTATTGGACAGGGATTGAAGTACAAATGGTTGGTTGCAACATTTATTAGGAGAAATAAATTAAAGGGTTTTGTAGGCTTGTGATCAGGCATCAGCAACAATATTATGATCTTTAGTTAGATGAGTGAGTAGGTCATTTCTTGTCCACTCACTCTTTGCTTCTACACAAGTTGTTTCAGATCTCAGTCTCATCTATGGCTTTAATTACAGTGATGAATATAGGAGCAAAGCACACAAGACCATTTCCAAATGATATATGGTGGTCTACTCTTACATTTTGAAACTTCTTCTTTGACCTTTTCTTCCACTTCAAGGACCAAAATGCCCATTCCTTTTTCTCTAAAGAAAGGTTGATATGTCATTTATAAGCTACAGCTCCAAGGTGCATGACTTTTCTTCTGTCAATTTTTGGAACTAAAAGCACATAAATGGCCAAAGGGCATATTAGTAAGTTCAAGAAGGTTGGTTGACTTCAATTCAATGCAAATTGCATACAGAGGTGCTATTGGGTTTCTCTTGGAATGACCTGTGTTGCATTCTCTCCAATATTATATAATCAATCTTGAATTCTTGATCTTTAATTAATACTCGTAGAATATATATACTGCATCTGTCTTGAGTAACAACAAGTCCTGTCTGCAAATTCTGTTGTGCGGCCATGGATGTCAACAATCCATGGGTCTTCCCATCTGTTCTCTTCCTCTTCTTCTCTATCTGGTCCCGTGACCTCTGCTGCCTTGGGGCTGACACCATATCTGCAAACCAGTCTCTCTCTGGAGATCAAACCATTGTCTCTGCAGGTCAGCAGTTTGTGCTGGGTTTCTTCCAACCAGGTAAATCCTCCAACTACTATATTGGCATGTGGTACAGCAAGGTCTCTACCCAGACAATTGTTTGGGTTGCAAACAAGGAGACTCCAGTTTCTGATAAATATTCATCAGAGCTGAGAATATATGGGGGGAATTTGGTTCTCTTCAATGAGGCCAAAGTCCCAATTTGGTCCACAAATGTGAGCTCCACCTCCTCAGATTCAGTAGAGGCAGTTCTTGAAGATACTGGAAATCTTGTTATGAGGCAAGGCCCAAATTCAACAGCAGCACCATTGTGGCAGAGCTTTGATCATCCGGCTCACACATGGCTTCCTGGTAGCAAGATTGGCTATAACAAACACACCAACAAAAGCCAGTTTCTCAATTCTTGGAAGAACTCGCAAGACCCTACGCCGGGTCGTTATGCTCTTGAGCTTGCTCCGGACGGAAGCAACCAGTATCTGATATTGTGGAACAAGACTGAGCAGTTTTGGACTAGTGGAGCTTGGAATGGGCAAATCTTCAGCCTTGTTCCTGAAATGAGGTCCAATTACATCTACAACTTCAGTTTTGTCTCCAACGAGAATGAGAGTTACTTCACATATTCTCTGTACAACAGTTCCATTATATCTCGATTCGTGATGGATGTATCGGGACAGATCAAGCAATTGACTTGGTTGGAGGGTAGCCAGGAGTGGAATCTGTTTTGGTCTCAGCCAAGACAGCAGTGTGAAGTTTATGCTTTCTGTGGAGCATATGGAAGCTGCAATGAGAAAGGATTTCCCTTCTGCAACTGCTTGACAGGGTTCGAGCCAAAGTCGAAAAACGATTGGGATTCAAGGGATTATTCTGGTGGGTGTGTGAGGAAAACAGATCTGCAGTGTGGGAACTCTAGTCTTGCTAATGCCAAGACTGATGGCTTTTTACCATATTCCCCCATTAATCTGCCCAAGCATTCACAAACTGTGTCCGTTGAGGGTGCTTCGGAATGTGAATCAACCTGCCTGAATAACTGCACTTGCACTGCTTATGCTTATGATGGTGACCAGTGTATGATTTGGGTTGGAGATCTTTTGAGCACACAGCAACTTGCTGATGATGGCAGTGGAGGCAAAACTCTTTACCTCAGACTTGCTGCTTCTGAGTTTAAGAGTCCTGGTAATAACAAGGGGATGGTGATTGGTGTTGTTGTGGGCTCAGCTGTTGCTGCTGTGCTTCTGCTAGGCCTTGTGTATGCATTGTTGAGAAAGGGAAAGATCAAACCCCGGGTTGAGGGTTCGTTGGTGGCGTATGCCTATAGAGATTTGCAAAATGCTACAAAGAACTTCTCGGACAGATTGGGAGGGGGAGGTTTTGGTTCTGTTTATAAAGGGACACTGCCTGATTCAAGTGTTATAGCTGTGAAGAAGCTTGAAAGCATCAGCCAGGGAGAGAAGCAATTTAGATCAGAAGTTAGCACGATTGGGACCATCCAGCATGTCAATCTTGTTCGCCTTCGCGGGTTCTGCTCAGAAGGTACCAAGAAGCTGTTGGTATATGATTTCATGCCAAATGGATCTTTAGATGTCCATCTTCTCAATGAGGATGGTTCAAAGATCCTAGATTGGAAGACAAGGTACCAAATTGCTCTTGGGATAGCAAGAGGGTTGGTTTACCTCCACGAGAAGTGCAGAGACTGCATCATACACTGCGACATAAAGCCAGAAAACATTCTCTTGGATGCTGAATTATGTCCAAAAGTGGCAGATTTTGGATTGGCAAAGCTAGTTGGGAGGGAGTTCAGTAGGGTCTTGACAACAATGAGAGGGACGAGAGGGTATCTCGCGCCTGAGTGGATCTCAGGAGTGGCAATTACATCGAAAGCTGACGTTTACAGCTACGGGATGATGCTTTTCGAGATCATATCAGGAAGGAGAAACACCGGGCAAGACAAAGATGGAAAAGTTAGTTTCTTTCCAACATATGCAGCAAAGCTAGTAGCAGAAGGAGGTGATGTCCTTACTCTACTTGATCCAAGGCTGGAGAGAAATGCAAATGTGGAAGAGATAGCAAGAGTTTGCAAAATAGCCGGTTGGTGTGCTCAAGATGATGAAACTAACAGGCCTTCCATGAGTCAGATAGTTCAGATTCTTGAGGGTGTTCTTGAGGTGACCGTGCCGCCGGTTCCAAGATCTCTCCAAGTGTTTGTAGACACCCAGGAGCACATAGTCTTCTTTACAGATTCATCAACAAGCCAGAGTTCACAGACAAGAAGCAACACCTCAACCTCAACTTCCCTTTCTCAGGCCAAGAGCACAACATCTTCCATGAGTTCCAAGTCCTAAAGGAACTATATTATATGGATCAAAGAATCAAGTCCTTGCTACAAGTGGCTCTGGGATTCTAATTCTGGCACTAAATAACTGTTTCAAAGCATTGTATTTGTATTTGTATATTCTCCAATCTAATATCAGTATATGTTATGGTGTTGTTTAAACAACCACAATAATTTTCTTCTCTTGGTCTGAGTATTTAGTAATTGTCATGAAAATCATATTCTAGAGCAGATTATAAACATTATATGACTGAGCAATAGTAATGTACTAATTATGACCAGAGTGGTTTAACTATATCTTGCCAGTCTCATTCAAGAACAATATACGCAAAAGAATCTGGTGCTTCCCCATTTTTGGCTTCCAGAAGAAAGAAATATCCAACAAAATAAGAATTCATTAGTGGTTCAAATCTTCTAACATCTCCCTGGTCATTGGGTCAAGCAGACTGAGATAATTTTGACTCGACAAACCATCTGAATTTGAGTGACTTAGTCTTAGTGAGTCATCAGAATTGACTCATCATAAATGATATGAATTGAGGTATCAGTTTCAATTTAGAATAAAGATTCATAGCATACATTGCACTCAATTTGTCCCACAACTTGTGATGAATCATGAATGTATGGGAAGAGATTCTGGAAAATGGGAAAGTCCTTATTTTTGCTTGATATTTGACATACCTCATCACTTTAGGGAAAGCAATATAAATTCACAGAAATTTAGATGATGAATTCAGAAAATTTTAATTGAAATTTCAGAGACCATAATGTTGATAGTGGGTAGGTTTCCACCATAAGATAATCAAAGTAATTAATTGAATGTTTGTTGGATGCACTTTATAGTAGGAAGGTTTCAACAATAAGATTGTCAAAATAATTGAAAAATGAAAGACAACTTAACATTATTGTCTTAGTGAATTCATCATTTAGCAAAAAGTGAGGCATGTTCGTCTTCTCTCTGCAAATTAATAGCTCCTCTGTTGGTTTCATGTGTTGACGTGCTTCCTGATTACTTTTTTCCACATTTTCCGGAGCATTAAAGCAGCAATAAATCGAATTTTGACGTCAACTTTTAATGCTCTGTCTCTGCTCTGCGGTGGTTCCTTTCCAGCAGCCCTTCCATTATGACCCTCTTCCTGTAGTAACTCGGACACGATCTCGTCCTCCTAAACTTCTCTGGCCGCCGGTTTCCGGCGACCTCACTGGTCACCGGCAGAAAGTAAAGCCAAATCGACGTCACAACTATGGCCCAGAGCTTGCCCCACATAACCGTGATCGTAAGACTAATAAATAACATAAACACCCCCGAACTGATCATACTCTGTTTCGCTTCATCTTTATTGTTCTGCTTCGTGTCCACGCTTGATTTCATGTACAGAGACTTGGATTGATTTCTTGATTCTAGAGTCGAAGACGACAACACTGCCACCGAATTGTGTTTGGTTTCTTGATCTTCAAGATCCTCTGTTTTGCTTTCATCGCTACCATAAGAAGACGACGAAGATCCTTCGCTCCTCACTGACTGTGATGATCTCATACCTTTCTTTTCGCGAACACCTTTGCTCTGTAAATCAACAAGAACAAGAAAATACCATTAAAATCTCGATTAACTGAAAATAAAAATACAATCTTGATTGAATAAACTCACTAGTATAATCTCGAACATGACCGCTCGGATCACCCGAGAAAGTTTCCGTTTCGGAGGACTAGAGACCGGTTCTTGCGAATCAGCCGAGCACCTACCTCCAGATTTGGCGGCGGGAAGCTTCATACTGTCACCGTCGTCTTTGCCGTTGCCGGTGGAGATGTAGGTGAGGGCTCGGCCGACGGAGCGCTTTCTGACGTCCATTTCAACGACAGGGCGACAACAGATCAAGAATTTATTTC
>JAYMTH010001899.1:0-13676 GCA_036897465.1 Pelargonium australe | reverse complement strand
CCACATCCTACACTTTCGCTGCTGATACTCCTCCGCCGATCTGCTATAGTACCGCCGCCACTCCCCACCAGATCTGAAACTACACTGCAAACTAAAAAACTGAGACCTAAAACCCTAAGATGCTACTCCCTTGAGAGAGAGAGCATACTGGCCGCAGCTCGTCCTCCATAGATCAACACCCCCTCTACCTTCTAATTTTAATCCATACAGAAAAAATTAATTGTAGTAATCATTTTGATTGGATCAATTTGGATTGTATTGGTTGAAACTGGAATTGGAATGTTTGATTGGTTCAATAAGTTGCTACCAAATTATACTCCTTAATTGGCTGAGAAACATTTAAGAAATTTTAAATTTGGTTTCCAATTGTTTTTATAGGACATATAAGAGTGTGGTCCCATAATTTGAACTCAAGTAGATATAGATGAAGTAAATCAATTTAGCTATCAACAACCTTTTGCATTTGGATTGTTCTGTGTAGACTGGTCTTTTTCACCATTTGGGTCATTCTATTTCCAGTTGTGGGCAGGGCACAACTTGGTCTTGCTACTGCAGTCGGCCCAATGCTCACAATCGGACCAAGATGATGCAATTTCATGTTATGTTATCTACCAATTCATTGAAGGTAATTAATTGTAACATGTTTGATACGTTGGTGATGTACAAGATTTAAAACAAGATATATATAACTATGTTGTCACATTAAACATTAGTAGCGAGAGTGAGGGGACAATAGAGTTCAAGGAGAAGATTACGAATCCAAGAGGCCTCGAACACAACATTTGACATACCGCGATACTATCCGCCTTAGCACTAGACCGCGAGACAACAGGTTGCCTCTTAGGGGCCAAGAGATGAGATTATCAGCAAGAAAAATGAGTAGGTTATCCCTTGTTTAAGCTATACCAAGTCTAAATGAATGGCTTTGGTCATGGGAATCAATGACCATTCTCTCAACAACAAAAAAATCCACATGCACTGTTAATGTGAATGAAACTAGCTAATCTGTCCATGATAAACCAAAATTTGCTAGATTTCTATAGTACACGAGATAGTGGAAGCCTGGCTTAGATCAGATGGTGTGTAAATATGGAGCCTCACACTCTTTTTGTCTCGAGTTCACTGTTTTGCTGATGATCTTTCTTGAGAGCCAAGAATTTAGCTGCAATGTCATCGTAGTCTGGCAACTTGGGATGCACATGGCTGGGTTGCTGATAAGGGCATGAATTAGACCTTTGAATGTTTTCTGTAAAACCGCCTCTAGGCCGTTCTTGGGGCATTGTTGCAGCTCTCACATAAGGAGGCACCATTTCTTTTCTTGTCCAATAACTGGTGTCCCCTTTTGTTTCCCTGCTCTTAGTCTCAGGCTGGGGATCCGGATAAGTAAATACATCATAAATAGCTGCACTATGTTCATGTCTTCTCCTCAGTTTACGAGTTTCTGCTTTCCCATTTCTAGAACTGTAGGGGCTAAAATTGTCACGCGAGTCTTCTTGGAGGAAATTAGGCGTTTCGATTCTTTTTTGCTTCTCAGTTGGAACTTCCAAAACATCTTTCTCGTCACCTGTACAGCAATAACATGGATGCTCCAAGCTGCACTTGTCTATTTCACCATTGGAGCTATTTTGTCTACACTCACAAAACTGGAAGTCAATTGTAGTTTTCTTCTGTTGCTTCCTGTGGCTGTGGCTTATATGGTTCTGAGTTGCAGGCTCGCCGCGATAGATAAAACATTCCATGTCCATTCCTTGGCTTCCCCGGGACACTGATTTCCTCCTTTGTCGTTTCCCAGATGCTTTTGTGCTCCTTCGGGATCTTCTTGATTCTACTTTCTTACTGCCATCCATGTAACTTTCTTTGCTAGCCTCCGGAGATGGTTTGAACAAGAATAGTCTTTGGTCCTGGCACTCTCCATCCTTTGTCTTGGAGGACTCAAACTCTTCTATGTCATCAAGATAAATTAGCTTATCCTCGTGAAACTGATAGAAACTTTCTGAAGAAGATGTGTGCACTCTCTCTTCCCTTGAATTGGTTGTACAAATCCAGCCATTGTTCGTGTTTTGTTTAGCAACATGATCAACGAATGTAACCACATATGGAGCGTGCAATTTGTCACCATTCTCTACTTCCTCCTCGTCGTAGATTGGGGACTCTGACATATCATGTGAAGAGTGATGGACTATAGATGAGCTAACAGAAATAGTAGTCATATCAGAATTCTGACGAGACGTCTGGCTTGATCTGCTTAGAGTCTTGTTGCCAGTTGACACTGAATCTACAATTCTGGGTGTGCCCATTTTCTGTTTAGCACTCGAGTCTTGAATTTGGTGAGCATCAATTTCATTGTAATAGGTGAGAAGATTGTTGTCCGGCTTTTGGTTCAGGCTATTCTCATTCTCCTGTATTTGAAGTGTAAAAATGATTCAAGACCTAAAGCTAAATCTGCTAAACCAGTGTAAGAGATTTGACTAATTAGAATTGAAATTTACCTGCTTTTGCATTTCAGAAGCAAATTCAATGGCCAAAATATCTGGTTTGACGCTGCTTTCTCTCGCTATCTCATCAAACATTATTTGCTTCACATCATCAGGTACTGGCTTTGCAGACAGTTTCTCTTTTATCTGTAAACATGGATTTCAAATCTTAGTATTTGTCAAAATGATTCACAAACTACAGAAATAAACACAACAATCAATCCGTTACCTGATGGTTCACAAGATTCCCAGGAAACAGCTCAACTGCAGAGGTTGCAAATCTCTGACCATAACGCTCTCCGAAGAGTTTCCTGATGCCTCGAAGTTCAGGTACATCCCCACATCTAGCTGAGGCAAATATAAGACTAGAAACTGCTTCGTTTATGTCATTAGGAATGTCCCTACAATTAGACCACAAAATACAATCGTTAAATCAGATCAAGACCAGAGAAACAAATCAATGTGATACTAGCTAAGTGCTGCATTAATTGTACATACTTGTGCTTCCGGATGTAAGAGAGGTGGACTAGTATGAATTCACAGAACTGATCCAACAGTTCATAAACCGATACTAGTCTTTGATCATTAACTAGCTGCTCTGCCTGAAAAAATAAAACGACAAAGAAGATTAGAAATAGATAACAAACATGACAATTCTTCAAATCTCACAACAACACAGTAAAATAACAATCATATTTTCTGATCTTGATGTCACCAATAATTAGTTATTAGTGGGTGTGATTAGTCAAATGTAGTTCAAGAAGCCCTAAGGGCTAAGTGGACCATACCTAATATCAAAAGGTAAACCACCTTTGAAAAAGTACAGCTAACACATAAACTTTCTTGGCATGATTTCTAGGTTTGATGACTCACTCTATAATAGCAAAACCAAGCTTTGCTGATAGATGATTTGCTAGTTTGACAAACCAAAACTTTTTGGTTCTTTTTCCTTTTTTTTCTCCTGTGTGTGTATTCACTGTGTCCCATGCAAGAAAATATGCATGGCATTGCAGAGCCATTCAGGTTAACAACTCCATCTTTCTTTTGCAGATATGCTATTTTCTGATCAAGACCATAACTTTAAGATTCAACAAAGCACAAAATCACCAATTCGAATTGGATTTTAATTAACTTTGCTAAAGGTAGGCTAATCCATCTAACTTTAACCATGTGATCGAGAATCTTCAGGAGAGAAGAAACAGAGCAAAAACAGGGGAGGTAGCAAACACACAGTTCACCAATTAGCAAAGAGGATTGGAGTCCTTACCCGATTGAAAGCCGTTTCAGGGTGGCCAGTCAGGATGAGCTGAGCCACATCCTCGCGGACAAGCCTAGCAATCGAGCTCCTCTTGTTCTTCAGTAGCTTCAGCCGGCACTGCACACGCTTGACCAGTTTTTTACTGCAAAAAACAACACACCCCAAAACCTTAAACCACAAACAGTAACAACATATGACTATCATGCAACAAAAAAAAAAAAAAAAAAAAACTTGAAGTTTGTTACCACTTGGAAGCTTTTCTCCAACCGAACAAGTTGTCAAACATGCCTGAAACTGAAGCTACTAATGGAGGAAGAAGAAGAAGATGAATGAGAGAGAGAGAGAGAGCTTTGGAGCTAAAAAAGGTGGTTAGAAGTAGAGAAGAAGGAGAAGACAGTTGGGGCAGAGCAAAGAGAAGTGGGTTTGAAAAGAGTGGCCTGCAGAGAGACGGTTCTGTTTTTTGGTTTTTGTTGCTTGAAAAACTGCTCCACTACTCTGCGTACCAAAACCCAGAGGAAACACCCGAATTTTTCTCTATTTCTTTTCTGAAGATAGAAATTGGCCCACAAGTTATCAAAGTCCATAGGAAAGAGACTGCTTGGTGGCAAAGTTAAAGGGGTCTATGTCACAATTATTTTAATTCATCAATGAAAAGGATCCGAATACAATGTAAATTGGCATATATTCAGATTATTTTAGGATTATATTCCATAAGTAAACAAACTAAATTAGGAACCAAACTAAACAAATAAATCCTAAACCTAGAACTATACCTAAACCCTAATGCAACATGATAAAAGTTAAACTTCATATATCATAACTAATAGTTATAAATAAAGATTCTATCAAAAAAAAAGTTATAAATAAAGATTTTCCTTAAGCTTTGTTCAGTGTATTAATTTTTTTTACTATAGAAACTATTATTTGATTCCTATTTCTTTTGCATGTCATTGGCAAAAGGTTTATTATGCTAATCTTTATGATTTTGGAGAGATGCTTGATTCCTTGAAGATAAGTGGGAACAAAGATAGTTGAGTTACACTAGAGAGAACAATTTAAAGGGTGGATATAAATTATTGAACAAGGTTAAATCCAATGCCCTTGAGCTCACAGTAGTTGCCAAAACCTATTGGTTGAATCAATGAAAGTCACTGACCCCACCTGCTCAATTCATCTCTCTTTTCTTGTTTGGTAAAAGTGAAATGTCACAAACACAATCAAGATCAAGAACATGGTTGTTAGGGTTTGCAGTCAAAGAAACAGGTTATCAAACCAACCCCTGTCTGGCCTCTCTATTTCACTCCATCTTTTACTTTACAATATACCATTATCTAATGTTTTGGGCTGGTTCTGGTCACCAACTTATGGCGTGGCATGCTAATCTTTAGGCATGGAGGAGAGACCTCAGCTGCTGCTGCTGCCAGAAAGTGACTGAACTGGAGACACAAAGGTAACACTTTCAGTCTCGCATGAATTTTATATATTCCTTTTACTTGAGCAAATGTGGAATGTGTAATCATTAGTTCACAATGACCCAACTACCATTATGCATTTGTTTAATTATGGGGATTCCCTTTTTTCTTCATATTTAATTTGATGCAAGAAAGGTTCTCAATTAGCACGCACGCCAGGTGTTTGATGTTATGCCTGAGAGAATTGTGTTCATTTCTTATTGCATTTTTTGTACTTTAGCATTCCAAGTTTTCTTTGTTTCATCTCTTACCCTTTGTTTTTTTTTTTATTTATTTATCATTATCGCGTGTGAATGGACATAGTCTTTGAAAACACCTCACATTTGAATTCTTGGTAAAAAACTTATAGCTATAGTGAAGCAACACATACGAAAACCTAAGAAGATTGAAGAATTTAGATATCTCCTGTATGAACATGGTTTTGACAAGTCATGACTAATTGCACAAGTCAGCATATAGGATTCGATTAGGCTCCCAAGATGGATTTGTCATGTTTTGTTTGGTTGATACCAAATCATTCCTCTGGATATCAGCTACATTTTCATGTTGACAAGGAGAAAAGCTTGCCCATGGGCAATCGAAGGTTTGGATAAAGACAGTGGTTTAAGGCTTTGACTTTTGAGTATGTCTTAAAGATAAGAGCTTATTTTAGAGTAGGTATTGAAAGAGACAAAGAGAGGTCATTAAGATTTCAACGAGGCCGGGAGAGTCATTAGCAAGTTATTATTAAGCAATAAGCCTCAGACAGTCACTTTTTTGTTGTAACAAGAAATCAACCTGTCACTAAATTAATCGATTGCAAAGAAAAAAGTTATCTTCAGTTCTTGCCCATTATGGATGCTTTTTAGCAAAATGAAGAGTTTGGGATTAGAGTTGCAGAACCCAAACCCAGTCCCCTATAAGTCATGGTCTTTGTCAGGGCTACACTGTTGTTAGATATTGCTGGTAAGTGTTTGTATTCTGGGCTTACAGTTTGGGTAGAAGTAAGAGACAACCTAAGATAGCTCAACATCATATCATGTTTTGTAATCTGTACATATTCAAACTCGGTAGGAAAATAATAAAATACAATCATGATCTCTAGTAAGAATTTCTAAGTTTCACTTGTCAGTTTGTAAAACAGATATCCATAAACTCACAATTATGGAAGCCAGCAGTTTCCCTACTCTTCACTCAAAACCTGAGTGCTACAACAAATTCTTGATTCATTCGTTGTAGCTGTATTGATCTTGTTGAACTTTATTTCAACTCAAAAGCTTAAGCAATTAGGTGGAAGGCCCAACTAGAATATCATGTGATGACAAACTTCATATTCTTTCAGTGTGGGATATGTTAACAAATATATCTAGTCTACATGCATGAAATATTTTGTCCCCAATGCTGATTGATGCAGTCAGTAATTCATGAACAACATAATGTCCGAGTATTTTTAACTATGCACAGTCTGCTTTTCTCTTTTTATTGTAACATCTTTGCAAAACTTTCCCTCCATGGGAAAAAGATCTGATAGGATATGACACAAACTGAAGAAACGCTACAAAAATCACACTAATTTTCTGCTCCAGTTGTTTCATTTATATAGGTAATAACAGTCCCTGGCTTGTTGTTACTATAAAGCATCACAATGGCGCACTACATTTTGATCAGCTGGTCACTCGTACTAAGGTGGTTCCTGCAATTCACTTCATCGATCATAACCTGATTGCTGATATGGTCTATGCGTGTGTTTAGGGTTAGTGAATTTTACTTGTAGATAATACTTGAAGATAATATCATGCCTGTTCATGACAAGACTCTATTTCTTTAGCTAGTTCTTTGCTCAACTCGTCAGCTCTATCATCTTGTCCACCAGCAAAGCTATAGACACGAAAAGCTAGCTGAAAAGCCCTCCAAAGCATCTTTTTGCTCATCTTCATTCGACGTTCTATTTTAGGCCCACTTAATCTATTAGCTGCTTCCTTGGTCTCTCTATGTTCCTAGAGCACAAACCGAAAATATTCACTTCCGAAAATTGTGAAAAAGTTGAGGTATAAATAATCTGAGAACAATCACCTTAATTGCCAGCTCCATGCAGTTAGAAGAAACATCTACCATAGATTCCTTTATTCGGATTAAAAGATTAAAGTCAAATTGTATGTTATGCGCCTGTAATCGCTTCAACTCTTCATCTTTGCTTCTTTCCAAGGTATCCACTTCCCCTTTCATCTGTATGTATATATGAAAATGGGACTGAGTATGAAAGAAGAAAAAAATACTACCATAGATTTTCTTACATGAGTTAAACAGATTACCTTATTGAAATAGGACTCCACCTTGTCAAGTTGCTGGGCCAATGGGGGTGCCACTTTCCAGTTTTCCAGCTTAGTAATAATTCCCTGCAGTTTTAAATACAGGGCTGCTGCTGTCCTCAATGATTCCAGCTTTGTTCTGGGAAAACCTTCAAACCTTGCCAAAACCTGCCTCCGAGGATGTTTATGTTCAAACAGATAAAACATTCAACGTTGTCTAAATCTTTTTGTAACAAATCAAAACAAACTCACCTGGGTCTCATCAGTCAATTCTTCCAAATGCTGTTCCACGTATTTGTGGAATTTAATGAGCTCAGTCATGTCCTTGGTCTTGAAGGAGTTAATTTCTGTTCTTATCTTCTTAATTGACTTTTCATGCTTACGAACATCGTCTTCTATCTTCTGGAAATATGCTGATCTAAGACAAACAAAATTTAGAAAACATAATATCCGGTAAGTAATGAAATCTCCCTTCTTCTTCTTTTCTTTTATTGAAGTATACTATGATAACATCATGGAACAATGTGATTCCATTCATTGTTTAACTAGGGTGGTTAGGAATTAGACCTTTTTGTCATTTCTGCAAGTGCAGCAGCCATTCCTAGTTTACCGCCCCCAGATCCCCCAACATTAGCTCTTTTCTGATGGGCTAGTTTTCCATTCAAACTAGAGCCTTCCACTTTTCCCTTGAGAAACCGATACAGGGTTCCCATATGGATCGATCTCTTCAGTTTGGTATTTGCTTTCTTTGGGCGCAAGGACTTGGCCACACCAATTGGAGGAGGAGGAGGTGCAGCTAAGTCTCCCACTATTTGGGACTTAGGTGGCGGCGGCGGCGGCGGAGGCACTGGCACTGTTCCACTGGAAGGTGGATTTGGTGGCCTATGTAGGTCTGAGTTGCCATTTGAAGTTGAGATGGATGGTTGTGATGGGATTGCCAGAGGGGGAGGGGGAAGTGATGGTAATGGCAATGGCCGAAGTGGTGCTGGTGCTCCTGCTTCAGGCATTGCATTGGGTTCTATGGAATCTTTTTTCCCCTCAGTAGTTATTGTTTTAGGCCTTTTAGCTGAAACTTCTTCAGCAACCTTTTGATTGTCTGCTTTTGTCTCTTCCACCACCTTGCTAATCACTTCTATTGGAGCCAAAGCGCGTGGTGATAATGGGGTCAGATTGAAAGAGAGACACTTCATGTCAGCGGGCTTTAATTTTCCTAATGCCTGAAGTCTGAGGGGAAAAAGATGAGGGGGGAAGTAGGAACCTTTGGCATCTAGTTCCATAGAAACAGTTGGCTCTAGAAGGAATGAAACCAGGGCATCTGTGGAAGTACATGACCTTTTGCTGTATGAATAGCAATTACTCAACATATCCCCTAATATGGTTCCTTGTTTCATGGCTTCGTTGGGCTTCTCATCTTCGACCATCACGTCAAACATATCCTTCGCAACATTAATCATGTAGTTGAGCTTTGCCAGCACTTTTCGACCTTCAACACAACAACATTTTTTAGTTTAGATTATAAAACATTGTTTAGTATACTGCACAACTTCAAGAAATTATCTTACCAAGTTGCTCTACTCTAAGATTCTCAAGGGAGTCTTCTGTGTTTTCTTCAAATTTGATTATCCAACTATGATTCCTGGCCCATGAATCCCCTATTGATGTCAAAGCACAATAAAGTTGGATCAATCCCTACAAGATTGTTTCTTCTGGTTAGATTGGGAATGTACGAAATTAAGCAGATTGTTAACTATAGCAAAAGATTGTTCTTTGCAAATGGTGAATGAACCTGATTTATTGAAGTTCTCTTCATTTTTGAAGGTAGATTGTTTGAGGGTATAATCTTCGGGTAAAGCTTGCGAAGTTCCTCTGAGGTACCCACTACTAACTGCCAGAAAAGGTGAACTAGAAAGTTAATGGAGCAGAGTTATGGATGAATACCTTTGCTTGTACCGCTACAAGCTGTACTACAGAAAAGAGTACCTCATGAAGGGGAAGAGAAGTATCACAAGGAGGAAGGCCAATAACGTCTCTAAAGGTGAGTATCATCTTCTGGATCTCCACCACTAACATCAAACTTCTTTCCCATTCACTTGAAATTACTTTCTTTGTGCCTACATCTTCCGTTGAACCATTGGATGCCTCTGAGCTTTTACATGCCTGCATGGATTAACCTCTACTTGTTGCATGATTGGTTATGTATGGAAATAGATTGATACAACTTCTGTGATTGCTTGTTTTTTTAATTTTCAAGAGATTGGTTATTAATTGAGATCTCCCATATTTGTCTATCTACTATGAATGCTCATGGGATATGTTGATTAATGTCTAAGTCATTGGAAAAATCTTTCCTTAGTTACAGAACCTATCATGGTTCCATTATGAAACATATACTTCTTGGATATTCTGCTGTAAGTAGAGCCAGAAAACAATACTCTTAACGTAGTTGGCTGTTCTGAAACATGTCCTTTGAGCTAGTGGCTAAAAAATACTCAGAAAGGGAGAGCACTTCTGCGCGTTTCCTTTAACTTTCCGATAACTCTATCCATGGAAAATTGTCAACCACCCTAATAAAAACATTCTAAACTAGTCATGCTGATACTAGTGTGGTTGTCATCAATTGGCTCAGCTAGTAGCACTCTTCATTATTGAAAATTTTGGGGGATCGGATCCGGTATACATTGAAGTTAAAGGGGAATGTAGGAAAATGAATAAGGACTACCCTCTGTACCCTATCCATTAACCGAATGAACTGGCCTTGTGCCCTGTATGTGGCTATATACATATATATAGTTCCTTAGGTCACTCTTCTAAGGTTATAGTCTTATAATAGAACAAGTTATGGTTTTGATGCTATCTAGAATTTATAACTTGGTAGTGTCTTCTGATATGAATGCTTGAATTTCAATCTACATAACTTGATATATATATATATAGTACATGTGACATAAATTAATTAAGAAAAAAATATTAAGCAGCAAGAACAAATAAAACATGTTACCAGGATTCCAATTGAGTTGCTTTGAGACAAGTGCATAGCCGTGTCGGGTAATCTGGGAGACATGAGACTCCTTTATACAATCCGAGGCAGAAGATAATAACTCCTAAATCTTAATTACCAGCTACCACAAGGTGCATATTGAAACTAATGAATCAAGAATTAGAGGAGAGAGATCAAATGAAAGAATGTAAGGTTTTCCTCCTGTATCCTTGGTCTGTTTGAAGAAGAATTAAAGAGGAAAACCCCACAATGTATATGAGAGAGCGTCTCTGCCCTCTCTTTCTCTCCCTCCTCTGATGAATGACCTAACTGTGTTGCCTCAATGAGGGCTATTGCTATTGCTAATGCATCTCTCCTACATTGTAGGAACTGATTTATGGGTTACAACTATGCCACTTGTCTCAGTATAATTTGGTTGCAAACTAATTATAAATAATTACTACCATTTTATTTTTATTTCTATTTTTTTGCCTTGTTCTTGTCATCTAAACTAGCATGCATAAATGTTGTTTTGTCTTGAATGGTTCTCATGATTGCCAGGAAAGCGTGCTGTGTATTTCAATATGAATATTCATACATTCATGTCTCGTTTCCTTTTATCTATATGATGTTTGCTTTCTAGTGCAGTGCAGGGCTTGAGATCTTATGTTCTGTCCTTGGCAACCTGTTCCTACCACCCTATCTGAATCTGGTAATTTCTACACCACCTGTCCACCTTCCTGATTGTAGACAATAGCAAGCTTTGCACATCATCAATGGTACGTTTCAGCGCACTGCCAGACTAATTTGATCAAGTTAGCGTCACAATCTAATGTTCTGTGGATTTTCCTTAATTCATCATTTTTATTTTATCTCTGCCATTTCTTCTTAAATTTGAGTTGCATATTTATTTTATCATTTGATTGCTTCAATCTAATGATGCAGCCATTTCTTCTGGCTATTATCCACATCGAGGTGTCTATATAATTGTGATTCTGTGAAGAACCAGAGAAGAATAAACTAACAGCTTCATCTATGTATTTAGGATTCTTTTTGGTTTTGATGACCTTAAACATGTAACTAGAGCTTCAAATGTTGTTCATGAGAAAACAATTGCAATACCCTAATGAAACCACCAAGACAGTCTTAATTCTGTTCTTGATTGTGATTTGATATATATACTGTATTTGGTAAAATTCCAGCTAGTCTAATTAAGAGCTTTGTTGAAAATGATTTGTAATGATTAAACCTTGGATTCGTTGCAAGAATATAACACCTTTAGTCTAATTAATAACATTAAGGTTGAAAAAGAGGCCAACATTGACATGAGCCTCATTTTTTTTTTCTCACTATAAAAAAACGCTCTTTTTACTTTCGAAACGCTCTCTAGTTAATCCATAGAGAGCTATCAATGGATCAAGTTAACCATTAACATTCGACCATCTCTTTGGAGGATAACATAACTCCGGAAAGTCAAAGTCGAGTGGTCATGAATAAAGTTTATGTACAAAATTGATGACAAAAAACATTTTTTATTAAAAAAATCCAATTAAACATACTTTGTACAGGAATTGAATAGTAACTCAACTCTGTTTTAGGTGAAAATAGTGTAAAGAATTGAACAGTAACCCAAGTCTATTTTGGGACAAAGTTCCAATATAATATGGACAGTGAGTGGTGAAGGAGTCAACATTTATGGTAAGTGTGTCCTCTGTTTCCTATTCCTCTAGCTAGTACTACCTTTTTGAAGCTTGAAAGTGGTCCATCCATTGGGCTGAGGCTCAAGAAATAGCGTCATTGTATTGATGGCAGTCACATTAATATTACAATCTCACTACCAAATTTATTACCATCCCATTCCTTGAAACCCTTAAAGCTCTCAAAACTTTCATTTAAGACCATCTCAGTCAGAATTCACGTAAAACATCGAAGCTTTTCCAATTCAGTAAATTCTTCCACCACCACCATCACACGCACACACACCTTCTTCCATGGAACCACAAAACTGAAAAAGCTTGACTCCTGTGACTCTTTTCTTCACACCAATCTTTCATGTGACCTCCTCGCTAGCTCTATATCACACGCTTCCCATAACACACTCACTCTTGCCTGTGATTTGCTTCAATACCATCCCCATTTCCCCTCCTATATATCTCCACCCAACCCACCTCCTTTTCCTCCACAGTACGTTTTCTTTCCATCCAAACATCAAGATATTCAAGAAACCACCAAATAGCTAGCCAAGATGAGGTGCTCAGCAGCAGTTGTAGTCATGATGATCATCTTTATTGTCCCGTCTCTGGTGTCATCAAGACACATTAGCCGGCAACATTCGCGTAAGAACCTTAATTGGAACTGATCAATTCTCTTTTTCTTGATGATATTATTTATGTTATGGATGTTCATGTGTTTGTTTAATTTCTGCAGACCATAGTCATGGTGGGCGGCCGACGACAAAGACGAGAGAAGGTCCGGCGGTGGCGGCGATGAGGAGGGGGGCGGATACAGTGCAAGTGGCGGGGTCGAGGCTACCGGATTGTCCGCACGCTTGTGGGTCATGCAAGCCGTGCCGATTGGTGATGGTCAGTTTTGTTTGTGCGTCCCTGGAAGAGGCAGAGACATGTCCTATGGCATACAAGTGCATGTGTAATAATAAGTCCTACCCCGTTCCATGATATGTCATGTATATGTCCTTTCGCAACTGTTTTTTTTTTTTTTTTTTCCCCTCCCATTTTTCTTCTAATTTATAGATCGTAGATCCAAATATGGCTTCTTTTCTGTATGTAATTAGAGCTAGAGTTTTTGTTTCGTTTGTATTCTATGAGTTTATGATGATTAATGGAAATATATATTGTCTTTTTCGATGTGTATGATAGTGGTGGAAGTATGGGTGAATGGGGTGGGAGCCATCTCATAGACTTGGGTCTACGGTCTACCGACAATGGGCTCCCAGTATATCTATTTAGTCACTATCATGTGTAACTGTATGAATGACTGACTATACACTGCATGATAAGAACATCAATTTTATAATAATAATTCATTTATATTCAAATGAGTGTTTTTCGCCCAAAAAAAAAAATTGAACGGAAATAACATTATATATATTATCTCCATCATGACAGACACGATGGTGGAAGAGATACACTTATTCATCTCTAAAAATTGAAAAGGAAAAATCTATACTAAAACAAGCAAAAACCCAAG
>JAYMTH010001898.1:0-13678 GCA_036897465.1 Pelargonium australe | reverse complement strand
CTATACACTCTCTGCTGATCCGGGGTCGAGGCTGCCCCATATGAATGTGAGGGTATTGGCAAAGCATGCATGCGAGGTATGTGCAACTGCATCCTATTATTATTTTTTCCATGTTGATGCAAATCTGCTTACAAAAAGTTGGTCAAAAGATAAGAGAAACTTTAGGAGTCGTTCGTTGAACTACTTTTAATTGAATTCCTCAAAAAATGACATGTTGGGCATTTTCAAATTGTAATTCCCGTGTTCGTTTACCAACTCACTGGGGCAAACAGTTTAAGGCGCTTGGATCCCCTCGAGGTCTCAAGTTTGAGCCTCCCTTCTTGGTGTTGGTATTGCCGATAAAAGTCCCGTGTTCGTTTTATTTTTCATAGATGGCATATTTGTAATTTTTAAAGTTATATTTTCTTAATGGAATTGAAATTTTCAATTTTGTTAATGTTTAAATTTTCAAAATTGAATTAACTAGCATTTCACTTGGTTGTATAGAAAAAGTAAACGACCATGGACCACTCCTAGTTTTTATTGAATTTTCTGAACAATCAAATATAAGCTTAACTGCAAATAGTTGGTTATAACTTATAACTAATTAGAGGTAAACAGAAATAAAAATAATAATCAAAATAGTTGCTCGTTAGCCCGTTCCACATGGACATTGGGAAATTCGGCCTAATCCAATAATGCCAACCAGATCCTCACATGCATCATGTTTTTTAAAAAGATATTTTGGGTGCATGGGACCATGGGTGGGCATCACTGCATAGGAGCTATTGCAATCCTGTCTTTAAGTTGGTGAATTGTTATGGCTTGTGGTATATTAGAAGCAACGTGGATTGATCAGTGTACCGAATGTTTTGCAGGGGTCAATTTCTACGCTGGATCTTGTGTCGGGAGATAAAATTGAGTTCCTTCTCGTTGTAGCACCAGTAGACGAGTCTTACCATCTGGCTCGGGTTGCATTCGAGGTTGCCCAAGAGTTCAAAGTTTCGGTTAAGGTATGTGTATTGTGGTCTGCAGATACTATTTCAAAAGCCGAAGCAGGAAGTAAGGCAAAATTGGCACCATGGGAAAATTACGTTGATGTTGTGGAAGCTAAGGCATTACCAACTTCACCATCTTGGTGGAGTCTCTGTCAGATGACTGATAAGGGAGCAATTCTAGTCAGGCCCGACGAGCACATTGCGTGGCGCGTGAAATCGGGAGTTGTCGGGGAGCCTGTTTCGGAGATGAAAAGGGTTTTTGATTCTGTTTTGGGAGTATGATCAATGAATATATAGAGAACTATGTATTTGATTCTTTGGAGGCATAATTACATAGAACACCCCAGATATAGCCTATAAACAAAGGATTCTTGCGAAGAATTTTTCACGACATTTAACACCTTCGATTTTACCTCGCCCATGCTGTTAGTCAATTTTTACTACACATGATTTGCATGTGACTAATAAAAATTATGAAAACACCATCTGATTTTGTGGTTTTTTTGCTCCTCCAAAGGCTCGAAATACCTGGCCCAATTCTATTCTCCTCCGGAGACTCATGTAACTGGCTATTACCGAGGAGGCTTCACCCGGAGAGCGGGCAAAAGGGTCTTTTTACTATAACAGTTAAATATGTAACTGGCAAAATGCAAGGGGTAAACTTTAGAATGTATATTGAAACATTGTTTCTGTATTCGGGAAGAGTCATTTTCTATTCTTGTAATGAACAAATGGTTCAAGTATTGAATAAAAGTGAGCATAAGAGTCATTTTCACTAAATCAATAAGACAATGCAATCAATCAAATTGCATCATTGAAATGCTAATGTTTCAGTGGCATACTGCTAAATGCAACAAACAAGCTAGGTTATCAACAGATGCTTGATATTGTTGCAGATTTCGAGTTTGATTCTTCTGTCCAATGAAATGCTTCTAAACTTGATTGTCAGAGGTGCACAGCCAGTTGATTTCTGTGATTTACTTGCTTGTCAAATTTTCCTAGCAATCAATACGATCAAATGACCCATAAAGGCAGTGACTATCCCAAGTAATCCACCGGCAATAACCTGTAATTCAATGAGAATATCAAAGATAGAACAATCATCATACAGTTTCTTTCGGTTAAACTTAACTTTAACCCCAAAGCCTAAACTAATAGGTGGAAGACCCAAATAATATATCAGGTTCCTTAACACTCCCCTCACGTGCAAGTTGGATAAGAGAACAAACTTTGCATGTGGACCAAGAAGAGAGCTAAGACAAACATATCACTAGACCCAAACAGAATCAACTAATAGAACCAACTTTAGTATGATACTAAAATGGATGCTAATGAACAAACAAATAACCATCATGTCATAGTTCCTTTCAATTCTTAAAGCAACAAGTATTTCATGGAATATTAAACGATCTTTTTTGTTTCATAATAAAAAAGTTTACCCTGTCACCGATTTTGACATGAGACAGCAAATCCTCTTAACTAGGTTTGGGAAAGTTGATATTTCCAAATCAATATATCTAAAGGTTTACAATATTAATATATGTGTTATTTGGATCAATTGCTTCAATTATAACAGCAAACCAAATGCAGTGCAGAGTACCTGAGGAGGAGTGTGACCAAGAAGTTCTCGAAGTGGTCTACTCTCTGACAATGGATGTTCCGCAGGAAGTTCATACACAATTTGGTTTAAAACCTGATGAATATACCATATAAGTACATGAAACAAATCAACCAAATACAAGACACTCATGTTTTTAGACAAAACAAGTAGAGAGAAAAATAGAAACATCAAAGAATAAAACCTCTGCTTGACGTCCAGCCTGTAATCTCACACCAGTGGCATCATACATCACCTGTAATCAATACTTTTAACATTAAAATCTATCCACGTTGAGGCTTTTATTGACAGCAATGTCTTCTTCCTTATTTCATTACTAAACTTATATCACACTGTCTTAAGATGTGAAAGGCTTTGAAATGAAAGTTTAGCAAGAGATGACTATATAGGAAGAAAGCGATACAACATAAAACGAGCATTAAAGGATTTCACAGTTTTAGGATCATTTATATATTGAACTGTACATTGGGTTTTGATTATGAAAAACATGAAAACAGAGAATGTATACTGGATTCTTACAATGCATGTTAAGATCAAGGAAATTGAGAATGTAGATCCTCCGAAGCCTTCTTGGAGCCCGATGGCCGTAGAGAGAGCAGCAACGGTTGAAGAATGGGACGATGGCATCCCACCAGACCCAATAAGTTGTTTCATATCCCATCGCCTTTCTTTATACCTGCAAATCTATGAGAGCTGACTCTTAGGGAAATTTATAGATCATTACAACTTTTAGCTGGGCAGTTTCAGCAATATAAGTTAAAGCAAAGTGACACAATTTCAAATTCCAAAATACATAGCAAGTTATAAAAAGAAATCAGATGCGTTTAAAACTCAAAATCTAAATTTCCTCTTCCGCATATCATTTCAGGAACGCACACGTCGGGATGTCAAAAACTCAGGCAACGAAGAAAACTACTCGCCACCATCTAATCTTTAACTCATTATACTACACAACCACCCACCTAAAGAGGTTGGAACCTAAATGCCTGAGCCAAGAACAATATTTGGCATTGCTGCTAATGCTAACAAGGATTGATTGTTCGGAAGTAACAGAACATAACTACCTAATGCAGTGAGTAACCAATGAATTGAGCACATATTTTGATTCCTAAACATAAACCGCAGCTTGATCATATAGTAACAACAACACACCTAATTTGAACAAATAATAGGCACAATTAAACCCCAATAACTCAAAACCATACTAATTTTCTCAATTAAACTCCCTTGTTTGTGGTTCATAACATCTAATTCAAGCTCAAATTGAAAATTCACAACAACATTTTTTTTTAATTACGAATATTGAAATGCGCAATACAAAATAAAACAACACAACCCAATGCCAAAACCGGCTCGTACATGTCTCCCGATTCACAAACAGAGTCCATGATTGAACCTCGGGACACCAAAAATTCTCAATAAACAATAAATAAATAAAAGAGGCGCGACATTTGAGATCCAATAAAAAGAAGGAAGAGGAAAATACCAGGTGGTGAAGACCTTGATGGATTGGGCGATCGCAAACGCAACCAGAGCTGAAATGAGAGGGTAATTGGTGATGATTGACGAAGAAGACGACGTAGAAGAAGAATCGGGCATCTCTATCTGTAGCTAATTTCACGCAACAAAATCGAAATCAAAATCAAAATCTAGGATCTGATCTGAATCGATAGAGAGAGAGAGAGAGAGGTGGATTTGGAGGAAAATGGAGGGTTAGGGTTGTTGAGGTGAGAGGGAACAATGGAGAAGATGCAGTGAATGTGGTTTTGGATTTTGGTGTTTGGGTTCGTTTCTTTGTATTTTAGTTTGTGTTTTGTGTTTGTGTTTGTGTTGTTACCAACTAACGGTCTCTCTTCTTTTTTCTTTTTCTTTTTTTTTTTCGTGAAAAAGTTTATTTAGCTGAATATGCTCTCTCTCCTCTTCTATTTCTCTTTAGAATATACCTCTCACCAATAGTTTTTAATTTTTTTTAATTTATTTATTATTTAGAGGTACAATTATTATTTTGATTTTGTGTCTAAGTAAATGTCTTGTTTTTGTTAGGAGAACATATGTTTTATGTAGTTTGTTTTACGAGTAAGTCATGCGCATATTTTGATTCGATAAATGATGGTAAATTCAGTATTATATTTTTAGATTTTGTCTTAACATATGTTCGTCGTAAGTCTATTATAAATGTTGGTAAATTGTGTAGAATCGAATTACTCGTAGTTTTTACATCTATAAATGTATATAAATACATTAATAGTTGACTACAAGTCCACTTTTGCATATTTTTCGCATACGTTTTTTTTTTTTTTTTTTTTTTTTTTTTTTTTTTTTTTTTTTTTTGATGAAAGGGCAAGGGTATTGCGAAAATGTTAAATATTGATTAAATAATTATTAATTGTAAGTTTGTTTATCATGAAATTTTGCGTTTTATATTTTTTATTGTTATCGGTTCACCTAATCTATCTTGTACTTTTTATATTTTCAATGTAAAATAAATAATAACAAAAACAACTCTCACAATGTCTCTTAATATGTGCATGAGATGTTCTTAATTTATTCTAAAATAACTTATTTTAAGACAAATGAAATAATAATTAGTTAAAGTTTTGATTTAAGTAATCTCAATAGTTTAAGAAGCAAATTGGTTGGATCAATATCAATAAAATTGATTGTTTAAAGATTCATCTACAAATACCCTAAACAACTACTACCCTCCTCTCCGGTCGCCGCCACTTGTATCTAGTCGGCGGCAACCATAGAGCGTATTTGTATCATTTTGACTCAAATTGAGTTTCTGTATTTATTTTATTTTATTATTTGGCATACCAATAAGAGTTCTCATCAAAACTAATTTCTTAATTGATGTGACTATTTCAATCACAATCTATTCTATTGTGAGAAATTTTGTCTTTAATTGCCACAAATACAATCGATCAATATTATTAGCAAATAAATTGAAAAATAATAGTAACAATTGAGATTGTTTGTGTTCCAATGTATTAATGATTTTCAATTTAGACGCTCTCAGCCAAAAAATTATACTATATCTTATTTGGAAACACAATAAATATTTTTGAATATGGTCAAGAGAAGTAAACTACAAACATGGCTTTTGAGGCCTTGAATTGAAAGGTAACATTATTTTATTGCAACTTTCATCTATATAGCCAACATATTAAATTCAAAATAATTTATCCTAACCTCCCATATAATAGAATATACTTAGAGATAAGGATTATTTAAATGCAATTGTTGGTTGAATTCGAACGTATCTTATTAATATTTTGACATTTTCATCTTCAAGAGCACATATCAATGATTAGATTGTCATATTCTTATAGTTAAAATTGTAAATTCAAATCACATCAAATGAGATTTTTTTAACAAAAAAGTAGCAAAAGAAATTACTTTTATTGTAGCTTGTGGAGTGCTAGTCTCTTGTAGTTTTGAATAAACACAAAGAGATGGCTAGAAATTGGCAGTTGCGTGCACTATACGTCATTGATAAAGGCTTTGATTGGCCAACTTTACATTACTTGTCTTGACCCATTTACTCTTAATTTGAACTCTTCTTTATTTTCTTTGGGCATAATCCAAATTCTTATTCCTATATGCCCTTCCCCTTAAAATGAAGTAAAAAATATTAGTACGTGTACATACATGCATATTGTATGTATACTTACGTGACTAACTTACAATCACATGTCTCCTACATTGAAAGGAGATGAGGTAGGACGCAGACAAGTTTTGGAGAGAGAAGAATTTTTTGACTAGTAATGCGCTATGTCAGCCTACATGCAATATCCATGCGTATAGATACATGCAAGGATTCGCTTCCAAATAAAACTACACACTTTGACTAAAATAATTTCAAAAGTGAAATCAAAATAACATTTACAACCATAAACATTATACAACATAGTTATTAAAATATTTTATGGCATGTCCAGGCCAAACCTGGAAAATGAAACAGGAAGAAAGTTTTTACAAAGGAACTATGAGAGTTGAAGACTATGCAACTCTTTTCTTTCTTCTTTCTTTTTTTTTTTTTTTTTTTTACAAAGAATAAGAGCTTGTTAACATGTAAAACACATTTGATATATATGATTCTTATCTACCATGGATCAACTCATGCTCGATAGATTATAAATGTGTTTTACATGTTAACAAGCATGACGATTATGAACACAATTGATATGTTCTTCTCAGTTTCTAGAGATGACAATTTCACCTGAATTTGACGAGGATTCATGATTCCCGATCCCTTAAAAACGGAGATAAGGAGTTGTGTATAATCCTCGATCCCATGCCATAGTATAGCTCTCGTTCTATTCTTGTTCGAGGATTCCATTTCCTCGGTTTTAGTGTATTCTGCAAATGAGCACAGATCATCAAAACTATTATTCTCATTATTTGTTAAAGACTAGTTGGAACAACTAACAATAAGAACATCATCTGTTTCTTTTTACCTTCAATGGCTATACAACTTTTATATTTAGGTTAGGCAGTGCATCTTGCTCAAACATGGACAGGCTAAACCACATCTTTTCCGGCAAAATTCATGAGTTCTGCTTTTGCTGCTTCCATTATCACTTTGAAGTCCACCTGTACATACCTTCCCCTGCAATTCAGAATTAGCATAATCAGATCAACAAATGATTAGTAGGGATCACAGTTCATTTTCACCGGTCGTATTGAAAGATTGATATTCTGTTAAATGGGTTTATAAAACCAATTTATAAAACTAATTTTATGAGTAGGTGGCCCGACCCGTTATAATCAAATAGGTTTGAATGGACCCAACTCGACATATTTGGCACATTTGATATTATGTTATTATTGACACGACACGGTTATAAATTTATCATTATATCCTTAAATAGATCACTAAGTGTATTACCAACACGTTTAATTAAACAGGTCAGAAGCAGTTTCAATTTCTTCTAAAAGTTTTCTCGGAATAAACAAAAAAACGAAAGTTCTTAATGTTGAACACGTACATGTTAAGTTTAACCGGATTTGTTACTCATCTATTCACCCATAGTAGTGAGAAATAATGTCACTCTTCACACGATATCTGAACTAATGAGAGTAGTTCTAAGGGAAAAAAAAAAAAATCAGAAATGTCTGAGAGGATACCAGAAATGAGTTTTAGACCAAGTGGTAGAAGGATAAGCTGGGCTTGCTATGCCATGCATTATCCTCGCCACAGCTCTTGGAGTAAACTTGGTCTGCGAGTTACCCTGCAAAAAGACCTAGTTTGCCAAGAAGAAAAATAGAGAAATCTTTAAGACACCTAAATATGAATCAAGTGCAAAATTTGAAATAACACCGAAAAAAACTCACCTTTATATCTGCTCGCAAAAATGGGCTGTAAATGTATATGACCATTCATCAGTGAACTGAAAAACATCTATTTACAGAAAGGAATGAAATAGAATTGCAAAACTCAATGAAGCACATAACATGGAATTTAGGATATGTCATAGACAAAATTTATCGGATTTTCCAATCAAAATAACTGATCACTATAAGCTATTGACAACAAGGTGTGGAATTGTGGAGCATATCATATCTTGTTATGTTTCAATGTGAAGAAAGTGAAATAAAAATAACCAAGGCAGTATATGATGATTGTGAAATTGTGAAGTGAGAGATAGTAGTGTTCTATAGTTTATTTTATTCAAGTTTTAATTTACATAAATACAATATAAGGAATACAGTTACCAAACATCATGTAATAAGTAACTATAGTTTTGTAAGTCATAATTCTCATATATTTGTTATATCTATCTACACCATTTAATTTTAGGCTATAAGGAATTATACTAACCTGCTTTGAATCATCTTATTTGGGATATCACCATCATTGTCTCCACTAAAATAATCCACAATCTTCCTTTGCAAACATGCAGTGTGATGGGTATCAGAGCAACCATTCTTCTTGTCACACTCATTGACAGCAAAGGCTGCTGCACTGAATAAAGCATCTAACTTCCGTACCTAAATCCACAATAAACATAATTTATTAAAACTAAATTGCTACGGAGTTAAGGGGGGCTCACTACATGCCAATGAATAGTTCGCAATGACCAGAAATGTAGAACCATAAAACATTTGACTGCTAATGAGAACTGCAAAAGAACGAGGTATGAACAGCTATACACTTGATCATTAAATTTGGTTTCAGAAGAATCAAGATAAAAATCACTTCATCAGTTCACTAGGTAAATGCTGAGCATTTTATCCCATAGGGAGGTTTGGATCAGAAATGGACACAAAACTGGCTCTGATTGTTCCATAATAGATCCAGAAATATATAAAGATTGATTCTTAGAAATAGTCAGGCCCTGATGTAGCATAACATCCATTTACGTATGAGGAAACTGAAACTTGGAACAAAGAAGCAATGTTTATATTTGGTACATTGGAATTTACATTGTATTAATTTATAGTTTGAACTAATAGCCATAATAATGACCCACCTTACAATTTTCGACCTCTGATAACCATTTAGTAAGATGTGCTGCAAGAAGGCAGAAATTCTCTGGGGCTTTGACGACTGTATAACAGTAGGCTGGGTCCTTTAACTCATATGTTACTTCTCCCTTAAACTAAGATAACACCATAAAAAAACATTAGGAAAAGAGATCATAAACATAACATATAATATTCTTTAAAATTATAGAGAATTATGACAAGTGATTAAAGAAAATGAAATTTGGGTGAAATGTGAATTGCACCAATTAATATGATGTGACCATATCTCATTATATATCATTGTAAACAGATACACAAAATGGCATACCAAGACAGCTAAAAAAACTGGGATCAGCTCCTCTCTCAGTGCAAACAGCCTTTGCAATTGAGTCGAAGTTCACGGTGATATATCTTAAATTCACATTCCTAGATGTTAACAAGTTCAATTAACAGCACTGATGATAGTTGATTTAACCCCCAACTTAAATAGGTGAGAAATTCAAATTATGTTGCTAAGCTGGATAAGAAGAATAGCAAGATTGATTGAGCTACCCATTCCATATCAGATCTGTCAAAACTTAGGGATAAGAATACTACTCACCCACCCAGGTCAGTTTCTCTCGCCCCTCAATTCTCTTTTAATGTGAATGGCATTACCGATAGGCTAAGGAATGATATTTCTTTGGATTAAGACGTCAGGACAGAAGTAGCTGGGATTCTCATCCTATTTTAATGAAGTGCAGAGTAAACTGTTAGCGGTTGATAATCACTCAACAAAACATACTCTAGAGAACTTCCATTATATTTTATTTAAAAACAAATTAGAATTAAAATTTGATCACATAGCACATGGTCGTCTATAGTCATGATTCAAGTCTTGGCCCTCTTGGGTAAATTTTGTACTTGGTTAGTGTAGTTCTACGCTCAAATAGAGTAGCAAAGCAAATGTCAATACAAATAAAGCATATCGCTGAAAAAAGGATTTGCTTTTGAACTAAACATACCTTCAACTTCTGCAACCAATTTGATATGTCAGTAGATGTGCTCCCAATGCTGTTGGCTACAGTTGGTATGTCAAAAACATATTGACCTTGTTTAGTTTCTGACCTGAAAATAACATTACACAGTGGCTTGAGTTACCAAAAGCTCATGAACTAAAGGGTATGCAATTGCCCATCGGCCCCATCCAGTCAAAAGTATAGAGGTATACTCACTTCTTTAGAATTGCAGCAACCACAATATCCTTGGCAGCAAGCAACATTGGGGAAGTCTGCAATTCATGTGTTCAGCAAATTCAAGCACCAAGAGAATAGTATTGAAGCATGATATCCAAAGCTTCCATGAAAATTATACATGATGAAATATGATTTTTCCAAAATGTTTGAAATTAAGCTAACATATTGATATATCCTTTAATGAAATATATGATAAAATTGTAATGTTGATGGTTGGTACTCCATGCTAGTGTCGAACTATCAAACAGAAAACATATTCATATCATCTGTGGCTAAAAATTTATTTTTACTGTTCACAGCTTTAAATGCACGATCAAATCACTGTATAATTTTATTTTTTTCTGGAAAAAAATGACTTCAAGAAGTAAGAAACACCTCCTGGCATATCCCAGGCCATCAATGCAGTAAGAAGCAAGCAGAGGTATACAAAGGTGAACCGAATTATAACACCATAACAGATTGAGAACATATTTCAACCTACCTTATGAAAGTTCAGGGTGCAAGTTACATTTAGCTGTGGAAGTAGACGCAAGTATTGCACTTCCCCCAATTCCAATTGTGTTAATATTGTGAGCATCACCTGTCAGAATCAAAAGCAACATGGCGTTTAATGCAGACATATATACAGGGTGAAATGTCAAGTTGCTCTTCTTTGTCATAGTCACTGTCTTTCAGACAAAAAGAAAAATCATAAAATAGGATGGTGAACAAAGAAGCTCGCTTCACAGTACTTCTGATGCATGCCAGACTAGTCTATCCAACAAATTAGCTCTATAACTATCGTATTTAAAAAATAAAGAATAAAAAGCAAAATGACACCACAAGAACTCTCAAGTAAAGGACATAGTTTCACGATTAAATAAACCTCTATGAATAACAAGAGATATATCAAGCATGTATGCTTCCAAACGAACAAAAAATTAACCATTTGAATGCCTGTGTTTGGAATTTTGAATGAGACTCAAAAGCAAAATTGAAATGTATGAAAATAGACAGTGTATACAAAGAAGGACCTCTTCTTTCATATCAAACTTCCGTGATACAGATTCTCTAGCCAACGAACAAATTTTCCCATGTGAATTCATGCCATTGGTGGTGAAAACATGGCAGAGGAACTTGTTTATTGCATATTCATCTACTCCATCACTGCAAAAACAATAAAGTAATTTCAGATCACCATAAATAACACTACAGGAGAATAGAGATAATCCAAATCAAACTACCTGTACATAAGACTACGTAGTTTGAAATATGTGATATCATCAATAAAGAGATGGCAGTATGACACATTCCCATCCCGTCCCGCACGCCCTATCTCCTGCAGAAATTTATTTAATTCAGCAATTCAAACAGACAACATATATCAAACAACTTGTGGGGGCAGAACCAACATCCACCTGAACATACTCTTCCAAGCTTTCTGGAAGGCTGTAATGAATTACCTGAACAGAAAAAGAAAAAAAAAATGGTACTTTCTGTATATGTTGGCACATGATGCATGCACAATCGTACAAAGATATAAATTTGTGGATTGTGGACGACAAGTATAATATTATATTATGTAAAATATATCTAAATCAGAACCCTGCAGATTGATCACTTGATTGTCAACATATATATCTATTGATAAAGTAAATGATAACACATACTTTAACTCAGTAGAGTAATTTTAGCTATCAAAGTTATATCTTTTCTGGACATCAACCTTTTGTCTGCTAAGAGTGTCCATTTTCTGTAAAATCAATCCCTTGTTGGGAAACTTATTTTTGTATAATTTGATATTGCAGCTAATCCACCACAAATTGACTATGTCATAAATGCACCAAAATTTGGGTATCAAATCATGATAATGTGTAGAGCAAGATATCACCCCCCAAGTCCCCGATTATAAGTTTTGAAAAAGTCATCAAAAGCTTGGTGCATAGATCCCTCTGAATTGCACAATAAAATCTACTATTAGTACACCTTAATTGTCTGTTTCAAGCACACATCAAGCGTTTGGAAATAATTTGACTAGATATATAATGCAGAGAAAGCATGCTTAATCATCAAGTTATAATTCTTACAGCTCCAACATTCCTCTTGTCAAGCCCCATACCAAACGCCACAGTTGCTACAACCTTCCATTAAAAAAAATGCATGTCAATGATTATGGAATCTAATCTTGAATTTGTTATATATCATATAACAAAACCAAAAAGTTCTTAGTTGCAATTATACAAATCCAGATTTCATTCTGATCAAGGATAGCATTCTCACCACTCTGATTTTGTTAGAGCAAAACATCTCCTGGGTACGGCTACGATCCTTTGCAGGGATACCACTGTGGTAACTCTAACTTACAATAACCATGTCAGATTTGCCTTCTAGCATAGCAAATACAATCAAATAAAGCACCCTCTACTATGCAGCTGAGAAAAATGAAATACTGACCTTTGCAGAAATATTGTAATCGCACAAGTATTTACTAACTTGATCAGTTTCATACTGCAAAATCAACATTCATGTATTTGTTGAAGTGGGTGTTGTCCCACATTGGAAAATTACAAAGTAAAGTGGCTAAATATAATGGTGCAAGTGAAACCCTACTAACAAGGTTGACCTTTTAGTATGGGAAGCCCAAACCATTATGTTTAGCCCGTTATTGAAATTTAACAGTATTAATTGCCAAGTAATATAGAGGAAATGAATCAACCAAGTATAGCAAAGCCTGGAAGTATATTCAGCATCTAGCTGACTTAAAAATTAAAAACTGTGGAGAAAAACCACATCAGTTAACCATTGTACCTGAAATTTGCAATATATAATGATGCTTTTAACTTCTGTATAGGGAGATGATTTAATCAGCATCAGCAGATCTTTCATTCTGTGAATTTCAAGGTATAGATAAACATCATACGTTCAGTTAAGCACTTAACTCAAGGGTAAGGGAGATAGTGAGGAACTGCCCTAAGAGTAGGCCCAGAACAGGATAGAAAATATGTGAACGTACCTGTTTCCGCTTAAAGATACTGACAGTACTAGATTGTCCCTTACTAGGGATTTTTGAATGAGATTGGTTGGAGGAATCTCCAGAGCAGACATAACAGCCTGCAAAGTTGTGGTGGTGGCCGTTGCAGTCATTGCAAGAATACACTCAACACTGAGCTTAGCACGAAGTAAAGATGCCCTAAGCCTCATGTATGAAGGCCGGAAGTTATGTGACCTGATCAATCAGGCATTCAAAATTTATTAGTCTACTGAAAAACATTGTGCAATGAAATGCAAAGTTTGACGGTAAGGCTAGGGGTGTTGGAATTGTCCCTATTTAATGGGGGCAATTAGGTCATTTTGCCTATGAAGGGCAAAATGGTATTTTCATACCATTTATCATCTCT
>JAYMTH010001897.1:0-13679 GCA_036897465.1 Pelargonium australe | reverse complement strand
TTATATCTACTTGAAATGTCTCTGTAGTCATATTTATTTAGTATGTATTGTTTGGCAGCGAGAGTTAACCTTCACTTTTTCTTTTTTTCGATGTCTGTGTACTCGCAGTTGACACATTTAAGACATTTTAACAAATTTAGATTAATCTCTTTTTGAGATCTATTTACAGTTAAGACTTTCACCTTTAAATAATATGAATTTGATTCGAAGAGTTTTTGGATCAAATTGGATTTAAAATTTGTAGGGTAGAATTTACAAATTTGTTCAGTTCAACTCAAATTTTTTTAGGGTAAATCTGATTAGATTTAAAAGTTAATGACATATATTTTAAGACGGACCGAATTTAAGATCATAAGTCGACATTATCTTTGACAATCACATTTTTTCATTGATATGTATACACCCAAAATGATTTTCCGTACTCCACTTGCTATCCTGCATTTTGGTCAAAGGTTTGAGAGTTTGGATTACTATCTTCGTATTTATTTATTTTTAACAGGGAATTTATTTCTTGTGATGTGGTGGCTTGTATTGCAAGTAAACGCTGCTAGAATTTTTTTGCACGTTAATTACTTGAACATCTATAAATGGAAAAGCTTCTTACTTGGTGTGGTGGTGCTCTCCTTCAGCAGCTTTCTCGTTGCTTCTTCTAGTTGTGTGGCCACCACGCGCCACCTTGAGCTCCTTGCCTCCTTTCAAATTTCAACCAAAATTTGGCATGAATTTAAATTTAGCAGTGCAGAGCTAATAAGTGTATATTTGTACCATTTAATACAAGAGGACCTACTTTTCACCCAATATTATTACTCATATAAATGTTCGTAACTTACCACTCGCATCTACCTTCATTTCTCAACCACCCGCAATCGAAACCACTGCTCATAATTAATCTGAATCACAAAAAATTGGGTTCACTATCAGCAACAATAAAAGAATATGATTGATACTATTGCAAAGTTTGTATACTTACATCAACCTGAAAGGAAAAATTACGAGAAAAGTTACAATAGTTTGAAAAATAATGTGTTAGGATAGGTATACCACCGGGAAGAGTTTCTAGATCATGGAACAACATCGAGGAGGTTGCCTGGTAAGATACGACCCAAAAAGGGTAAAAAAGAATAAGCCCATTAACAAAGATTATGAGCACGCTACACAACAATAATGATGTAAAGAATGACAAATTTAGAGATTAGAGAATACTTTACTATAAGTAGCCAGACATAAACAATAAAGAGGTGCGCACAAAATGCTACTCTTTCGTCCCAAAATAAGTGTAGTTGCTTATTTGTGCAATTCTCTTGTATCCCCTAATAACATGTGTTGTAACAAACTTAAGGTATAGTAACTAACTTTAATAGGAAAACTATAGGCATATTTTATCTAACTAACTTCTTAGAAAGAAAAAAAAAAGACTTATCAAACTAATTTTAAGGAAAACAATACACTTATTTTAGCGCGTACCAAGAGAGGGACTATCTAAGAGCTTAGGTTGTCAGGGGATTTGTGCAGCATCAATATTATAAGCATACAAATTGAACATGTATTCATGCATGATGATCTCATATGGTGCATATGAAGTAATAATAGCAGGCACAAACTTAACTTCCACCCAAAAGCATCATGAATATAAACCTTACAAACACCATCTCAGTGTTTCAGTACAAAGAGAAACAATAATAATCTTTTGAACCAAACCATTAATCTCATTAGTCTTTTCTGTACCAGCATATGAATTCAATTGGCTCAAAGCAGATAAATAACCACACCTACCTGCCTGCTCAAGGGTCCCAATCTGATATGGAGGCAATTCACCTGATTTTGTTGACTTCCTGTTGACCACATGTCCATATGCAGGGTAACAAGAGGACTGCACAAATTTCAAGAAAATTTCACCCATATATAAGTTGAAGCATCTTCATGATTATACACCAACCCACTCATTTGACAAGGCATTTCTATAATTCTATTTCATGCCCTCAACCTAATTCAGCTGTTGAGGATAAATATTGGTCAACAACAAGTATTTGGCCAACCATAGAAAAGTAGAATTTACAGGTTGGCTCATCAAATGAAGTGGAAAATATGAGGGATGGCTTCTCAATCATCAAATCATCTTGCAATATTGGGAAATATGTAGATCCAAGTTAGATTCCAAATCAACCATCAACTATAATTTCATATTTTCATCACACTAACTAAAAACTTGTGATTCTGTGATTGTGAAAACCTTTCATTTTCAATCACTTTCAAACAACCCATCTATTTGTAGAAGTTTAGCATTATATAATAGACTAATGATGCTTCTCATGAAAGTAAGAAGGTACATGCACAGCGGAACTGGAACTAAACAAAATAAATGAGGTGGGAGAAGATTTATATATGCTGGATGCAATGCAATGAAAATTGAATAAGGAAGTTACAGATGAAGGTGATCAAGTAGAAGGAAGAATCATATCTCTCTTGAAGACTACCATCTCTCCTAATCTATATATGAAGCTTTTATTAGAGAGGAAGGGATGTTGAGTATTGTATTGGCTTAAGTCTATCTTCCTTATTGTATGCATCCCCGTTCCCAATCTATCCCTTCTCGTCTAATCTTTCTTCTATTCTCTCTTTGAAGAACCATACGGATAGTCTTTTCTTTCTTTCCAAGTCACTTGCAATTCCATGTTCTATCAATAAAGTGCAGCACTATATATTATATTCTTATTTGTTCAAGACTGTCAAACTACTTAGTTGAGTCAATTGAAGTGAAATTGAGAAGCCAAGTAGAAATCCACATAAAATTTTACATACAGGCACTAGTAGAAATCAGCAGCCAAGTAGGTGGCAAGCAGATTAAATTTCAATTCGGTCTAGAGTAGTCTGCAGTGATCCCAAAGGCAGAAATCTCGTGTGCCAACCTTCATGTCCTAGCAGCCACAGCCGCGCCTGCTACAGCACCAGCAAGAGAGGAAAAAAAAAAAAAAGTACCTGGCACTATTCATATGAAGCTCTTATAAAAAAATTGTGGGCACCAATAGCAGGGGAAGAGAATTCTGTCATTCGTATGCAGTAAGTCATGCTGGAGAGAGCAAGAACATTGGGGCCTTTTCTTCTAGTTATTAGTATGCATATAATTGCATAGAAAGCCTACACTAGAGCTGGCAATTTGTGTGTGTGTGTTGTGCTGATGTTGGTCTTGTGCTATGAGTCAACACAAACACATTTAGTAATCGGGTTGAAACATTGAGCACGAACACGACATATTCAAGTAAATGGATCGGGCTGGTAACACATGACATGATTAGCACAACACGACTTAACACATTTTCCATTATAAGACCAACACGTTTGGCACAACATGACTCAAAATGTTATAATATCCAAGTTTAACCTATTTAACATAACTATGTTAACTAATATAGACAAAATTGTAAAAATAATAAAACTAGATAGAGTTTTTTGGGGGTTATTTTACTAATACAAACCCTAAGTGTGCGCGTTGGGCATGTCACAACACGAATATATAACCGTGTCGAATACTCCAACATGAACACGATTACAAAATTAGTGAGCTCAAACAAGCTTATTTCGTGTCGCATGTCGAGACACGAATTGCCAGCTCTAGCCTACACATAGTCAACAAGAGAACACTCTAATGGTTCAAGTATGTCACAAATCTCTAGCGGAAATCATGAGTTCGAACCCTAGTGAATAGGGAGGGGAGGGGTTAGGGAGAAATGGGAGAGCAAACTTCAATTGTATAGTTTGGTCCGTTGAGCCTTAAAAAGAAAAGGAAAAAAGAAAGCCTACATATATTGTAGGGGTTTCCATAGGGGACAACAAAGTCCAAAGTTCTTTCAATACCAAGGGGTTGGTAATGTCAATGTGCATTCATGAGCATGAGACTGGAAACTTCCATCTAACGCCAAAACCCAGGGGAACTGAATTCTGTAATGAAAGACAATAGACAACAAAGATTAGTAATTTTGTTCTAATTATAGGAACATGCACATGCACAAACATTGGGTGCTATGCCACATGTGGCTACATAAAAAATCTAGAAGGAGATATGATCATATATCGAACCATCTTAGAAAATTTGTGTAGGATATGATCCTTATGAGCATTTGAGTGTTTGTTAAAAGACATATACAGTGGAATAAATCAGAAGAAGAAAAAAATCATCAGAAAAAGGCAGTATCACATTGTCGCTACTACATTTATGGTGATTTGTATATCTTAAAACATGTAGGAGAGATGGATGACCATGAATATTGTGTACAATAAATGGACATACCACATGTCTCTCAAGGGTAGAGTTCATATATTTCTTTAAAATGTGCATAAATTTTTATTTGCTAAGAATCAATTACTGGAAAAGAGGGCAGATTAAAGAAGCGGTAACATTATTGAACTTTAACAACCATAGTTAAAAGTTATGAGATGCCATATACCATATCTGTATAATAACTACTACTCTGGATTGCTTTCTTATTCTAAAATCATCTCCTTCTAAAAGAGAGAGCTAATGTTGATGCAAAGCAAGAAGTAAGAAAAGGAAGGAATATGATTCATTGACCTCAAGGATCAAACTGACAAGGGACCAAAAGAATAAAAAAATTACAAACTCAATTGTTTTGCCCCCATATCCTTGAACCCCAGCCGCAGGAAGTACTAGTAACATTGTCCTAAACGAATAACAGTGACTAATTGGTGAAAACAAGACTGGAATAAGATAAACAGAAAGAGTTGAAACACAAAAATTGTCAAGAAGCACTCTTAGGCATTGTTTGGATAAGAATTTTTGTTTAGGAATGTGAATGGAAATGAGATTCTCATTCTTCATGTTTGCATTAGGACTTTTTGCCCATGAGAATGGCTTTGGAATGGCATCCCATTCCCATTCCATTTTTTTTTCTTTCCAAATGCTACTTTAGAGATAATATCTGGAACTTATTCACAAGAGATCAGTAGCTGCAAAGTAAATATTAGCAAAACAAACAAGTGAGCAACAAATTTGGAATTGATACGACTGCTATGTTCGGGATATACATTGAAAATGCACCAGATACTCTCGAGTCTCGAGGCACATTATCATTATTCTAGTAACTCAATTTTGCTCATCAACACAGATGACGGCTATACCCCTCATCAAATGGATCCCAAACAATAATCTAGAAACACGCTTCAACTGCTTATACATAAACCCTTGATAGGGTATCTACTTGAAAAGTGGGTCCTAAGCCCTAACAGCTAGAATGACTCCCAGCCATAATAACAAGTACCATACCTCATTGCAAATTTGCAATACCATCAACAATTAATCAGTGCTCAACACAGAACCACAAGCAATTTAAAGTTCCATTAAAGGATTTCAACATAAGGTAATTTCCCACAGGTTTAATGATAGCTTATCTCATCACAATTCAAATCAACAGCCATTTCTCGAGCATGCATGTACAGTTCAGTGGTACTATCACAGGTAAACATGAGAAAACTCATAGACAGGTAACAAATTTTCAAACTAAATCACAGAGCTAATTACCAAATTAAAATCCGAAATCGCTAGCGTTGCCTGCACATTACTGTAGAAATGGAGTGTCAGACTCAGACTACAAAGCAGATTGAGCAGCACCAGCTAGATATTTCACCGCCAATCATTACAACAACATTTTCAATAATCATAGCTCGAACTTGGAGTCTCACTCGACAATATATATAATATACCAGTATATAGAGCAATATACCAGTTGTGCAAGTTCATATATAGCAATGCACAATCTCCAGATTGGCGAAGACGACGACGCGACACTCCGATACAGAATACAAAAACACCGAAATGCTGTATATAAAAAATAGAAGCGATCTGAGTTACCGTTCCGATGAAGCCATAAGAAGGATTGCGTCACTGAGCTCTGGTTCCGTTGCACATTTCCGGTTTAAGATTCGGTTTGTTTCGCGATTTCTCGGGTCCGAAATCGGAAATCAGAAGCCGGAAGAGATGGTTGCTTGCTGTCGCAGCTATGTGTGTTTACACTCTATTTTCTTGTGAATAAACAAGCAGTCGTTTTGACTGAAACGACTTCTACAGTAAATGGATTGAAATGGGGCTAGTTGAGCCCATTACACATTGGATTGGGCCTCAAAAGGCCCAATAGGCCCAATTATCTGGAAACATCGAACAATACGTCGTCGTTTGACAGGAAACTCTCTGTCTCTGAGGACTCCAAAACCCTAGAGCTCGAGTAACCCTAGCCTCGACCGATATATATATCAACAAAGTCGAAGCGGTCATTCTTGATCTTTCTCCATATCGAAGATACGGTGGTGAATCACAGAGCAGTGTAGACGAAGATGAGTCGCGGAGCTGCAGCTGGTGCCAAGGGCAAGAAGAAGGGAGCGACCTTCGTGATCGAATGCGCGAAACCGGTGGAGGATAAGATTATGGACATCGCCTCCTTGGAGAAGTTCCTCCAGGAGAGGATCAAGGTCGGCGGCAAGGCCGGAGCTCTCGGTGATGCCGTCACCGTCACGCGCGAAAAGACCAAGATCACCGTTACCTCGGACAGTAACTTCTCCAAACGGTACCTAATCGCATCTCAATGTTTTTCGATTCATTTTACTTCTGATATTTATATATAAGTATGTGGAGATTTGTAGTACATTGGATGTGAAAATTTAGTTGGTGGCTTGATATTTTGTAGCGTTGTGAAATGGATAAATTTGTGAGGTCTTGCTTTTGTCTTTGCAAACTTTTCATTTTCATTGATTTATGTTTCAGGACTGAAGCAGCTTAATGTTTGACCTTGTTGTTGTGCACTTACTACAAAAATTATCATATCTACATAAAAAAGATTTAAGCTTTTGACTTGTTTTAGGCAATTTTGAGGCCATATCTTTAACTTTGCTAATTGGAAATGTAAATTTTGATTGTCTATTGAACATTAATTTTTCTGTTTATTGATGAATTGCAACACTATCGAATTACTAATGGTGGAATGCTAAAGTTTCACATTAATTAATCTGTTTGTTGATGGATTGCAACACTATAAAATTACTAATGTTGGAATGCTAATGTTTCATGTTCCCAGTAAGTAGAGTAGCATGAATTGCCACTTGAAGTCAGTAAGTAGAGTAGCTTGAAATGCAACTTAAAGTCTTATTAGGGTCATTGGAATCCTATCTAATTTACCTTACCGTTATATTGCCACCCATTTCTTTTAGCTTTTGACATCTCATTAGCAATAGATATCCTCTATTGCAATATGGTCAATGTCAAATTTTGATGATATTAATCATTACATGATTGTATAAGCACTTGTTACTAAGTAGCATGAGGAACTCGTTCCATTTTTAATCTTTGACATGAGTTCTTCTTTTCAATTTTTTTACTCAAATTTTACTGCTGTAGCAACCTTACATGGTCCATGGACTTACTAAGTAACTTGAGTGTAACACCATTTGTGAACGCTTATTTTATTTCTCTTGCAATGGAGCGTTACTTGAGACTTGCCCTTACTTTTTATATGTTTTCAGGTATCTTAAATACTTGACCAAGAAGTATTTGAAGAAGCACAATGTTAGGGATTGGCTTCGTGTGATTGCTTCCAACAAGGACAGGAATGTCTATGAGCTCCGGTACTTCAACATTGCCGAGAACGAGGGAGAGGAAGAAGACTAAGTATCCAATTCTGTATTCTCCTCTATCATCCATTTCAGTTGATGTAGTAGAACCTCCTTTAAGTCAGCTGTCTTTTTATTTACTTGCTGGGGCTTGTTTAATGCTTCGTTTTAGTTGCTGGTTCAGACTGATATTAGATATGGTTAATACAAAACACATCTTTTTTGTCCCTATCAATTTTAATTAATTTAAAGAGTGATATAATTACTCTTCATGTTTTGCTTTTGCAATGCTATGCATTCCTTTTAATTAATTTAAAGAGCATATACTTCTTAGGAAGATAGGTTTGTGGTGTAGTGACGTGGATGGTTCTTTGAGTACACATCTTTGCTATGCATTCATTTCTATATGTTGAAGGCTGGATATGAATGCGGTCGTTCCTAGAGTATGTTAGCAACTAGCTCTAAGGAGGCAATTTGATTTTCTTTTCACATGAAACAAAACTTGGAGCTCTGAGAATGCTGTACTATGTACTGTGTGAACTTTAAAGAGTAGTTGCTTGCTGTGTTCTTAATGTTGCAATGTAAGATATCAATTTCCATGTGTTTAAGTTATGGGACTTTGTGGCTGGTACTTGGTTTTGCTAGGCATGTGGAGGAATAGCTTGAACTAGTGTTGGCAATTCGAGTCGTAACACAAATATGATATGAAATTTGCGTTTTGTAATCATGATGTTTTGGCGAACCCAACACGTTTAGTATTTTGTTCGCGTTAGACCTCCAAAACACGCACTCACACTATCAATTAGACATGTGATAAAGAATGCGTCCATCACACAATTGTACGTTACTACTAATAGTAATAACATGTCAATTGAGTTTGATTGTTTTGAACATGTTGGATATTGTTGTGTTCATATCAGTTGTTTTGTGTCGTGTAACACATTGGATGGTGTTGTGTTCATGCCAATCGTGTTGTGTCGTGTAATGTGTTGGTGTTCAACTGTTTATTACTATTATGGAATGTTTCATTTTGAGTAGGGCAATACTCAATCAACCTTGAGCACAACACATTCAGAAACAGTCAGCTCCAACTTGAACTATTTGCAAATGGTATTACTTCAATCTTTGATCCAACATGGTTGATTTTATATGGAAAGGTGAGGTTGGGTGTCGGTGTGACATAAGCCTAAGTCCCAAATAGATTATTAGGTCAGGACTAGTATCTTCTAGATTATGTTGAGTTTTGAGATAATGTGATTATGAAGTTGGTTTTGTATCCAATATTGAGTAGGTAATGATTATATCAATTTTCAGAAATTTGTTATTTTTGAAAACTTAGATACTTTATAGGAAACACGGAACAACATAAAATGTGGGATAACGAGAACTTAGTTCTTCACCTTTAACTTTTGATTGTGATTCAATGATACAACAATCGAAATACACATGTTGAGCGTCAATTAACAGTACATTTTATGATTTTTCATATATCTTCAGTTAAACTTTACAACTTTACCAGTTGTGTGAGTGAGAGGAGGTTTCAGGATCAATCCATACTCAACACATCTTTGGTGGTGGTGGTGTAAGAGACCACTTTGGTGCGGTAAGGTATCAAAAACTTTAGGCTAGGGTTAAGAGATATAGTCTCTTCCTGAACACTGTTGGTTCCTTGTATATTTTAGGCCGTTGCTTATCAAAAAAACAAAAAAACTTTGCAACTTAATTTGCAAACTTTTTGTTGGTTGTTTAAACTAAACAATACTACGTAATGAAATATGTCGTACCCATTTTTATATGAAATAATTAATATAAACGTCATTAATATGAAAATGGTTTGCATTACTCCTATTTTTATATTCATAGTCAAAGCATGATGCAGAACATGACGAAAATAGATAAATTACTTGTCCAATCATTCCATGGATAAAACGGTGTCGTTTTAGTTAGGCGGAAGGGTTTAAAGCCAATAAAACTAGAAGCAATCAGCATAAACGTGAACCACGTAATTAGTAGCATGGAGATTAATGTAGAAATAATTGTTTCAGATGGCACGTTTGCGCCATCTGAAATGTGTGTTTGCTACTGCTAGGCACACAAATCCCCAAATCTCCGCCCAACTCGCGCCAAATCGGGAGCGCGATTCGCTCTTATCTCTCCTACAGCCACACAAGAAGATTCGTTCATTGTCTCTGTGATTCTGTCTCTCGCCGGAACTCCGGCGATCGGTTCTTGCTACGGCGGCCCCACTTGTACTGGTAAGCCTCGCATCGTCCGCTCATTCGTGAAATCTTATCTTACAATTTCAACATTGATTGGGCCTTCGATTATGAGGATCGAGATTCGTGATTGTTTTAGCTGGAGAATTGAGATCCGTTGCAAATTTTGATGTTATTGTTGATTCGTGTAGTCAAATTTTGCGAGTTTCTGTGGTGTGGTGGTTGAATTGTGAATTTTAAGTACATTAGCTCTCATTGTTGTTGAATATTAGTTATATTTGGATTGCTGCTGTATTTTTACATAGTTGAGTTCCTGGTGTGCTTGTAATTTCTTATCCTTAATCAAAGTAGATAGCAGTTCTTTGGCCAATTTTTATTCGTAATCAAAATGAGACAAACAGTGATGCCAGGACCACATGTGATTGAAGTTGAAGGGTCCTCTTTTGGTTTTATGTGCTTTTGGCACACAGACAATATACATGTAGTGTCCAATGTTACCAGAAAACTATCACCAAGTAGCGATCTTCGTTCCGGAACTTTTCGTTTCGAACTAACTATCCGAACGGAAAAATTTGTATTCTCACTTGAAGAAAATATTATATATATAAAACTAACTTTTTCCAGAAAAATCACTCATATGCAAGAGAAAAACAGAGTTTTTTCTTGAATATATGTTATGGATCAAAGAATTTATGGATTTTGAATTTTGAATTTAACTATGTTATTACTAAATGTTTTATGTTGATTATTTTATATCTCATAAAATTTATTTTACTAAATCAATATTTCACGTTTCGAACAAACGTTCTAAAGAAGCCTACCCCTAACATTCCAAACTTTAGAATACTAACGTTTCGCGTTCCCGTTTCCGTTCCACGTACCGAACCATTCTACGATCTAGGTAACTTAGGTAGTGTCTATGAAGTTTCTGAAAACATGTTTCCACTAGTACTCTTTTGGCTTTAACTAGTTTGGTAGAAATATTTGCATATATCTTCAGTAATTGTTTGGTATGTGATTTCAGCATATTGCTGATATGCATGGAGTGTCAATGAAGTTTCTGAAAATATGTACACTAGTATTCTTTTGGCTTTAACTAGTTAGGTAGAAATAAATGCATATATCTTCGGTAATTGTTTGGTAAGTGCTTTTTGCATACAGCTGAAACGCATGGAGTGTAAGTTTCTGAAAATATGTGTCCAGTAGTAATATCTGGCTTTGATTAGTTTGGTAGAGATATATCAATATATCTTCGTTAATTGTTTGGTATGTGCTTTTTGCATAATGCTGAAATGCATGGAGTGTCAATGAAGTTTCTGAAAATATGAGTCCACTAGTATTCTTTTGGCTTTAACTAGCTTAGTAGATATATATGCATATATCTTCAATAAATGTTTGGTAGAGTATATGATAGTACTCAGCAGTTGGATTGTCTATGTTACATGTCTATTTTATCTTCTTTCAGTTGCAGTTATACTTTTTTTTTTTACTGTCATATTTGTTCGCTGCAAACTGACTTCTGGGGTATATTAGGTCATGTCGCTACTCTGCAAGAGTCATTGATGTGACATACTCAAATTCTGATTTGAGGTTGATTAACATGGCTTCAAAACATTTGGGGACTGCCAGAAGGTTACTTGGAATGCTGAATAATCTTGAGCTTGAAACATGTGAAAGTTACTTACTTTTTCGTGGAGAAACTCAACTTGGGGCTGCATTCCGCACTGTATTGTATTTTTTGGGGCTTGCTTACTGTTTTATTGGATTGTCAGCTATAACTGGTCGGTTTTTCCGGTCAATGGAAAATGTTGTAAAGCACTCACGCAAAGTGGTTGAGATAGATCCTCATACCAATGCTGAAATTGTTAGATATGAAAAAGTGTGGAATTATGCAATTGCAGACATTTCTCTTCTAGCCTTTGGAACTAGCTTTCCACAAATATCATTAGCTACCATTGATGCTATACAAAACTTGGGAAGCCCATACGCTGGAGGTGTGTTTCTTATGCATATTTTTCAAATTATTGTTTATTCTGTCGATATTGACCTTAACTTTGGATATTAATGACCACCCTCTTGATGTATTTTCTTAAGACGGGATTTGGAATTAAACCACCAGATCTGTTCTTCTACTTTTTTTGTTTTTGTTTTCTAGTTTTCTTGGTTGAATCATAGTGTACCATGATGCATATAACTTATATATGCATAGGACATTCCATATGTTCTGTTTTGACACATCTTGCTCTAGCTTTTATATGACATTTGTATAATCAAATTTCTCTTTATATACTTTCAGCCGAATGTTTCTTCCCTGGAAGCCAAAAAGTTTTGGTAGATGTACCATGAGTTTCCTTTGGTTGTGAACAACTACTATCTCATGCATATCTACAATAGCGCTATTGATAACGCAATGTGCCATTAGCTGAGCTCAAGTTTTCTTGGAAGCCCTCAGTTTCTCACAATTCCTTGTAAAATAAAAGAAGTTACTTGAAGTTTCTCTTTTAATCAGATGTCCGGTTAAACGGAAGAAAGTTTGGTGTAGAAATCTTTTTCAGCATATTTGTATACATAGACCTCCTTTTCTCAATCTTGATTAGTGCCTTACTGGCGTGGATACATATATATTCTTAATGAGGAAAAATGTTAATTTATGTGATCCATTCCCTTTTAATCTGTGTTCTTATGGGGCTACCCATGCGTTTTCCTTTTTACATTTTGCCTTCGCCTCCTTGTCAGACTGCAATAATTTGCTATTTCTTTTGTGCATAATATTGATATGTGATGTTATTTAGAATGACTCAATTTACAGGTCTGGGTCCTGGAACGCTTGTTGGTTCTGCTGCCTTCGATCTTTTCCCAATCCATGCTGTTTGTGTCATAGTTCCAAAAGCAGGAGAACTGAAAAAGATATCTGATTTAGGAGTTTGGCTAGTGGAGCTCTTTTGGTCCTTTTGGGCATATGTATGGCTATATATAATTTTAGAGGTAACTTTCTAGTAAAGCCTCTATTGTAAACCATCACAACTGATGGTCACTGTGAATAAGACTTTCTGCCAAACTACATTTGTTTCCGTTATAGCTGTATTCTGTATGATCAATCATTTTCAACAGATTTGGGTGATCATGTACTGGTTGTCACATAAAATTTTCTCAGTGTGAAAACAATATATACAATTTACTCTGGAAGCACTCACTACCTTCGTCATGTTTGACGCACGCGCGCGCACACACAAATTGTATCACAGGGTTGATGTATGGTAAGGAGAAATTCTATAACTATTGTTGCAGGTCTGGACACCAAATGTGATTACAGTGTGGGAGGCATTGTTGACTGTTCTGTTCTATGGGTTACTTCTGATACATGCTTATGCTCAAGACAAGCGCTGGCCCTACTTATCCCTTCCTCTGTACGTTTTCTTTTTCTTTTTCCAATTTGTTTCACCAATAAATTTTTTTGGTCGTTTTGGCTGCTCCATTGATGTTGAATTATTGTCTATTAGGCTTTTTTGCTTTCTTGATCTGATTCTCTTTGTATATGTTAAGTGCAAGGACTGAGAGGCCAGAGGAATGGGTTCCAGAGGAGACTGCATCAGGCAAACATGAGAACAGTGTCTGTGACAACTATTCTGAAATTATTCAAGATGTTGAAATTGAAAATAGGAACATTGTTGATATTTTCTCCATTCATTCGCGAAGTGAGACAGGTATTACTCAGACACGCCATATGATGATGTATTAGTTACCTTTTTTTATAGCTTATGTATTACTCCCTCCATCCCAAAATGAGTGTTCTCCTTTCTATTTTGAGAAAAATTAAGGAGAAGTTAGTTAGTGGGATATGTTTACTATTTT
>JAYMTH010001896.1:0-13681 GCA_036897465.1 Pelargonium australe | reverse complement strand
TATATATATATATTAAGTACAATGGCTTGTTATTACGATAGTATTTTTACTTTTTCAAAGCTTACGATCTCAACACCATGACATAAAAGAACGACCTTGACCAGAATATACCAATGCTATGGATAAATTGGCAAGAAGAGTTACATACTCGGCACAACTATGAATAGCAATAGACACAAAAAGCTGTAAATACTCGGCACAACTATGAATCAATCCAAGTAACAAATACAAAACTACATCTTAAGAAATGTCATTAACAAGAGCTAACTACAAAAATAAATTTAAGAACTATAAAATTAGCTTAAACCAGTAAATAGCAAATTATATGAAACCAAACAACAGCAAAACAAACACCGTACCTGCGGAGGCAACGGACCATGCCCCATAAATTGTCCCGCTCCAGCCAATGCTCTCTCGGCCGCGTCCATCGTCCCCGCCAAATGTGTCAACTGCGATAGCGCAGCCACAGCCGCCGCAGCAGCCGCATTCAGACTCGGATACGCAGCCGTGCTCTGCTGCTCTCCTCCACCTTCTGGCACAGGCGGGGTTGGGGAATACACATTCTGCTGCGGCACCGCCACATGTTCAGCCGCCGGCGCCGCTGATGACTGTGCCGGCTCAGGCGGCACATATTGCTGATGTTGCTGCTGATGATAGGCATTCGCATAATCCGATTGATAATAAGCGTAATGCTGGTCGAAATGTTGCTCCTGTTGGTGGTGTTGTTCGTGTGGATAGTATTGGTATTGAGAGTAACCGTAAGCTTGCGACGATTGATCATAGTAGGGTTGGTATTGGGACGGATCATAAGCTTGAGAAACGTGATTTTGATCTTGAATTTGCTGCTGCTGTTGTTGTTGAGCCTGTTGTGCTTGGTGTTCTTGGAACTGAATCTGGAGTTGCCGGAGCTTCTGTTGCTCCGCTTCTGGGAGAGACGATAGGTCCATTGCTGCCCTCTGGTGCGGTCCGTACAGGAAAATTAGGGTTTGTTCGCGATCGATTCTGGTTACCCCCAAATTGGAGCGATCCTATTGTATCGTAGGAGAAAGAAAGAGAACATTTTTGTGTGTTTTTGGAAGAAGACATGTGTGGCTATGGGAACTAAAGTATAAATAACAAAAAGATTTGGGTGTATCTTCGAAAAGTATCATAAATTTGGGGAAGGTCACAAATTACACAAATGATTTGGGGCAAATGTGTTATTTAAGAAAAACATGGGAGCTATATAAAATTTAAGAAAATATAGCTCTCATTTATAAATTCGAGACATTTATCGGTGTACTTGCATACATTTATCGGTGTATCATATATGTATAAAACAAATATTTATCTTAAGCACGTAGATGGTGAATTGTATGACACAACTCGTTTAGCAGACAAAGATCGGTCGTAGGACCGAATTTGGGTTAAGCCCACTCGGATTCGAGTATAAACATGTTGGGTAAAAACGCTTAAGTGTTTATCTTCTCAAAAAGTAGCTCGAGAACTTTTTTGCATGCAAACTCGCAAGTTGACCCTTTTCGAGTTCGGACCTACAAAAAGTGGTTCGATAAGCATACTTGTGTTTTTGGCCCGACCCGTTGGCCCATTTGCGAGCTCAACAGATATATCCACAACCAAACGCTAAGCTGTGACACACACACAGCGAAAATGCCTGCTGCTGCTATGGCCCCAGCCACTCCTCTCCGTCTCAGTCCCTACTCAGCTATTCGCTATCTCTCGTTCTACGCCAACAGAAACCCTAGAACCCTACTCGATGTCCCTAAAAAGCTACCAATATCTTGTACTGTTGAATCGCCACTCCTCCACCGGCCGTCCCTATTTTCCGGCGCCGCCGCGGACATTCATCTCCGGAGGAGATTTTGCAGTTTAGCCTCCAGAGCTACATCCTCCGGCGAGGTCGTGGAGAGTGTGAAATCGGAGTTTGTGGATGAGCGGGACGGTGAAGCTGGCGAGAAAGTTGGGGAATTTAGGAAGAAGTTGAAGATTGCTGATGTAAAGGGCGGGCCTGAGGAAGGATTGGACCGGTTGGGGCAGATTGTGGTGGTGCGGGGTTGGGTTCGGACTGTTCGAGCTCAGAGCAGTGTTACGTTCATTGAGGTAACATAAATTTACCTGCGTGTCTCTGGTTGATTGTGTTTATGCTTAGTTCAGTTCTGTTTGGTTACTGCGAAAATCAGGAATGGAAATGAAATGCCTAAGTTTTATATAGGAAGGTTAGTTAAGCTTAAATTGCACAAAATTAGAATCGGCACAACTAATTACGCCTCCTTTCACTTAGTTGTGCTTCTAATAACAATGCCAGCTTATTATCGAAAAGACAAAAATGTCGTATTTTTTATTCTAAAAGTGTGTGCCTATAGTTTCCACTTTAAAGTTTGCATACAATACAGGCAAAGTTCAATGTAATTTTGTGATTTAAAATAAACATTTCATACAAGGGCATTTTTTGTCTTGTTAATGAAAAGTTCACATTGTTATTAATTGTAGAATTTATTGAAAGTAAGAGTAGCTAAATGTTTCTCTTTCAAGCTCAACGTAGTTTGGTGCATTTTGCCATTTAGATGGCTTAGTTGAATTGAGCTTTTGTAAAATGTTTTTGGAGGCACAGGGTTCAGTTTACAATGTGAAATTTGATATCCACTGGTTGTGGTTTTGTACTTTTTTGGTGCTTATGGAAAGTGGAAACTGAGAATAAAAGCACTTTGTGAAGCTTATGGGGTGTTTATGTGGTCGTTTATTGAGCTAGGGTTATAGAAATGTGCAGTAGGAGTGTGTTCGATCAGCTTGATAATTGCCTAAGAGATTCATATTTTGTTGGATTGTAGGTTAATGATGGTTCATGCCTGTCAAACATGCAATGCGTGATGAGCTCAGATGCTGAGGGCTATGATCAGGTATAACCGGCTTCACTTGCATGCACGACTTTGTGCGTGCTTGCTTGCTCAGTCTCTTACTTGCTCCTTTTTGTAAAACCTACACATGCAGTTAACTGGCTTTCTTTTCATTTTTGAGCTTATTTTGAATAGGTAGAATCAGGCTCTATTACAACTGGTGCATCAATATGGGTACAAGGTACAGTGGTAGCGAGCCAAGGATCTAAACAAAAGGTGGAGTTGAAGGTCAAGAAAATTGTACTGGTATGGTATTTTGTGTCACACTTTTTGAACCTAGTGATTACCTTGATGCAATTTCAGAGGAGTCTGTGACTGTGTCCTCAACTCTCATGATTATCTGACCTATTAGTATTTGCATGGTGTATTGTTTTCTTAGTCACTATATCTGCACGATATAATCCATCATAGCTTCATAAACTTAATGGCACTGTGTCTGAGTTACACTTTCCTCAGTGATGTTTTGACTAAATTTATGCATCAATCTTGTAGGTTGGCAAGAGTGACCCTTCCTTTCCCATTCAGAAGAAAAGGGTCAGCAGAGAGTTTTTGAGAACTAAAGCTCATCTCCGTCCTAGAACAAACACATTTAGTGCGGTATGGTTTATGTCTTCTCTTATAGTTTATGTCACATATCACTCATTATCAAATTTGCCATAACTATTATGAAATATTTATTTTTCAATTTCAAAGAATAATCGTCAAATTTTCATTTACTTTGGCAACTTTACATATCTTATCATAGCACACACAATTTTTCAGTTTACTAAACGTGTCGAGCATGCAGTTAGATTTTGAGAATGGCAGAGTGCCTTTGGTCTACATTTATTCGTTTCAAGCATTCTTTGTTCTACTCTTAGGGGATACAGTCTTTTCCTAACATAAAGTGTATGACTGAAATTTGTGATATGATAAAGAATTTCTTGTGCACACCTGTTTTTGTTCTTACTCATCTTCTTTAAATAATTAATGCTCAACTGTTTCTTTTCTTCTTATTTTGAATGGTGCAACCTTTATTTAGGTTGCCAGAGTGAGAAATACTTTGGCCTATGCAACACACAAGTTTTTTCAAGAAAATGGGTTTGTTTGGGTCTCAAGTCCCATCATTACAGCAGCAGATTGTGAAGGAGCAGGTGAACAGTTCTGTGTAACCACTTTGGTATGTTTTAGTGCTCAATTTATATTTGCTGTTTAATACTATTATGTTTTTCATTTTCAATGTTCTTGGAATTTAATATGTTTCACTTTTAAACTAAAATCATCCCAAAAAAGATATTAAGTCCGTACATATACATACATATATATATATACATACATATACATGTATGTATGTATATACATACATGTATGTATATACATATATATATACATACATATACATACATATATATATAGATATACATATGTATATTGTGTAGCCATTTCCCTCGGGGCGCTGTATCATCTTGAATGTAATCTCATCATGCATGAAATGATTTCAGCAGTGTAATAGGAGCTCATCAAATCAAGGGTGCATCTTGGTCATGTAGTACTTCAATTTGCATTTAGCTATTCTGGACATTTATTCATGGTTTTGTAAATTTGTGCTCAAGTAACAGATTCCAAGCTCCCAAGAAGCTGCTGACTCTCCGGTGGATGCTATTCCAAAGACAAAGGATGGTTTAGTTGATTGGTCTCAAGTGAGTAAGATGCTTAACTATTTCTTATGAGCTTGGAACACCTTGCACAAAAGCACATCTAACTATCTATCACTCTATTCCATCTCTTCTCAAAGAGAAGGAAAAAGAGATGGGAAAGTTGTGAACAATTGAATCAGTGCATTCAAGCATGATTTGCGAAGATTGGCATTTACACACATGACCTCTGATAAACAGACCACTAATTGATTGTGCAATACAAAACATCCCTGCATCTCAAAAGCTTCAAAATACCAAACTTTTGGTTTATGATTCATAATCTTCATGCAAACTACACATTGGTAGAAGATGCTGGTGAAAATGTGGTTTCAACTCACTGCTCTATTTGAACATGAGTCTCAACAGTCAACATGTATCTATCTGTTAAAAGCAATACCTGGTACATCATCAGTACTTAATGCAGAAATACTCCTAGAATACTGATTTGAATAAAATAGTTACACAGCAAAGGTGCACGCGGCTATTACATATGATCGATTGAATCTTGTGTTGTCTACTATCATGATAGATGTACCTCACCTAATTGTAGTAATCATGGTAAACTGGCCCTAACAATAATGTGTTTTCATATAATATCCAAGAAAGAACAACTAATTCATGCAACTTATTTCTGGTAATGATTTAAACGTTGGAATTCCCTTGATGCCTTGCCTGCATGTTTTATAGCTCTATTTTTTTTGGGTGCTGAGCTCTAAGATTGGGTATTTGGGTTAAGTGCAATCAGTTTTCAATCATCAATCCTATATGAAGTATTATTTATTTCTATTATCAATATTCTCCGTTTTCCTCTTTTGTTTCAGGATTTTTTTGGGAAACCTGCATTCTTGACTGTCTCAGGCCAACTCAATGGTGAAACTTATGCTACTGCTCTTTCTGATGTATACAATTCCTGCCCAAGTTCGTCCTTAATTGTTGCTAAATTACTAATGTAAACATTGTACACTTCTTTCTATAATGCAACTTTATACTTCTTTCAGGTGTATACATTTGGGCCCACATTTCGGGCTGAAAATTCCCACACTTCTAGGCACTTAGCTGAATTTTGGGTTAGTTTTCTGTTTAATTTGGTTTATGTGTTGTGTCTAATTGTTTAATGCTGTTGCTTCTGGTTTACACATCTTTTAAAATTTGTTTTTTTCCTCATTCAAGATGATTGAGCCAGAACTTGCATTTGCGGATCTGAATGACGACATGGCTTGTGCAACTGCTTATCTCCAGTATGTAGTAGGTTACTTTTCTTATCTATTGTCTGTTTAACATCCTATGTATTTTGGCAAGCATACATAGGGACATTAAATATATTGATTGGTACTGTTGAGAGTGACATATTCTATCTATGGAAGGTGAGATATATCCTTGAAAACTGCAAGGAAGACATGGAGTTTTTCAACACCTGGATTGAGAAAGGAATACTAAAGCGATTGAATGTATGATCTCTCAATTTAACTTCATGCTTACTATGTTTTTTTTTAATTGTTTTTGTACCCTCCATAGACTGTAAGTTTAGTTGTGTCTCATGTTGTGTCCTATCAACAGGATGTTGCTGAGAAGGACTTTGTGCAGTTGACCTATACTGATGCAATTGAACTCCTGCTAAAAACAAATAAGAAATTTGAATTTCCGGTAATGCATTTCATCTTGATACGCAAACCTTTTTTGTGAGAACTCTTGCAAATCCATTTTGCTAGATTTCATTGTGGCTAGTTGCTGATAATACCTTCTAACTATTGTGCTTTGATGAACTTGTCATGATGATACAAAAATATGTTCTCTCTGTTTCCTCTCCTTTTCCATCCAGTGCTGAAGTGGCCGTCCTTTTTTCTGTTTTCTGCTCTGAAATTGAAACTAGTGGCTCTTACTTGATATTTTAGATGATGGAGCCATCAATTTTGTCAAAATCCAATTTCAGAGCTCTATTTCGGTGTTGCCAAATGCAGCCTTGGTGTAAAATAATTGACGCTAAGTTTCTTCCTTTAACAATGGTTTTTCAACATTTAGGTGAAATGGGGGTGTGATTTACAGAGTGAGCATGAGCGCTACATAACAGAGGAGGCATTTGGTGGATGCCCTGTAATAATCAGAGACTATCCAAAGGTATACAAACACTCCTACTTCCTCCTTCCCTAAAAGAAATAAGGATTGTGTTTGGAATTAATAGTTTGAAGTTTTAAAACATGAACTTCCAGGATATCAAGGCATTCTATATGCGGCAAAATGATGATGGAAAGACTGTTGCTGCCATGGATATGTTGGTTCCTCGGGTAGTTTGAAGATTCCTCGTTTTATTTCTGTTGTAGCTTTTTATAAGTATCATGATGAAGAATATACACGTTTCAAAATCCCAATGAATGACAGTTACTAGATAGTAGAGCTGTCAATTTGGCGGGATCCTGCGGGCACCAAAATCTGACCCGCATTTTTGTCAGGTTGGTGAGCTTATTGGTGGAAGCCAAAGAGAAGAACGGCTCGAGTATTTGGAAGCTCGTCTGGATGACTTGAAACTGAATAAGGACAGTTTCTGGTGGTATCTTGATCTGCGTCGTTTTGGTTCAGGTGAGTTACACATCTTCTCAAGTTAAATATTGCTATATATAAGAAGCAAGATAAAACCTTAAAGTATTAGAACAATGTATAGGTTTCTAACTAGTTGGTTGACCGACCCTCTAAAGTAACATTCTCAAGTTAGTTTCTTTTGTTGGGATCAGCCATATGGTATACTAGTGCTGGTAATTTGGGTTTCGGATCAGGTTCCAGTCGGGGGGTTTCGGGTTTGGGTTGAAAAGACCTATGACCCAAACCTGTCCCACAAGTGGTCGCAGGTCATGTTGTGGGTTTTACGCAAAAAATGCATGGATTGAGTTCGGGTTATCCAACCAACACTTTTTCCACGGGATGCCCAACCCAAAAAACAATAGTCTATTTTATGCAACCCAAACCCGCAAAGTGCGATTTCTTTGCTTGACATTTCACTTTGTGGATGATGATATGGAAAACGGCTTGCTTTGACTTGACCATTGAGCAAAACTCTCTCAGTGACCCTCTTATGTTTCTTGTTTTACAGTTCCTCATGCGGGCTTTGGTTTAGGGTTTGAAAGGCTCGTGCAGTTCGCCACTGGAATAGACAACATAAGAGATGTTATACCTTTTCCTCGTACACCCGGTTCAGCTGAATTTTAACTCGCACATTATCTACATTACTTGTTCTCAAATCATGAAATCAACTTCAGAGTCATAATTTATAATCACAGGAGGAGGTTTAGGATACTATGTAAAGGTTTTGTTCACTTGTATGTTACTCTTTACTCACAAAGCATTTTTAAATCTTTTTCTTGGTTGCTTTACTTGCATACCATATTTATATAATTTCACTTTTGATACCATTTATTTCAATACTGTTCTTTTTTTCTTCTTCTTCTTCTTTCAATTAGTTATTTATTTCTTTTGTGGAAAGCAATTTTTAAATTCAATTCAATTATTTGCTCCTGTCATTTTGGTTCGAAGTTTTGAAGTTCGGTTCGCTAACCAATGAACACCCCTATCCGAGGTTCAATCACTGTTAAAATCACTCGATCTAGGGGGGACATAGATTGAGATAGAGCTAGCAATTTGAACTCGCATTAGCGGCCCAAGTTGCCAACCTTACAACCTCTTTTATGCATCTAATCCTGCCCTTAGTCTTGGAAAGTTTTAATAAATTTATCAAATGTGGTATCGAACCAAAAATTGCCATAACTATATGAAGAACCATAACTGTAACATTGAAGCAGGACAAAATCAAGAGATCAAAAACAATACAAATTGAACAAATAAAATATCTTATTTTAAACAAATTCAATACACTATCTTTTTTTCACTAGAGATCCTTTGGTATCTAAATCTCAGGAGCATGACACTTTTGTGTTTCAATGAATCAACAAATGAACTGTATTTACCATTTTAAGCCCATGCAGGCTTTTCTTTGCTTCATAGCAAACACCATTTCCTCAAGCAGCACCCACCTGACCTGGGACATTCAAAATAGCATCAACAGTTTCATGCCACCTACCATCTAATATACACTTGAGATGAGAATGAGAGAGAAAGAGAGGTCGGATTGGGAGTTTAACAAGAAACATCTTTCTGTTTCTTGTTATGGAACCAACCCCCCACAGTTACCGTCGATCGCCTGTGAAAATCACCATTTTCTTATATTGATAAGTAACAAAACTCGATATTTACATCTTCATTACTCTGGGGCTCAGAGTTCCACCTCTTGGAGGTCACCGAAACTTCCACCATTCATTGGCATTCGCGTCGAAGAAGGGTTGCTTGGCGTAAATGATGGTTGGGGCATGCCCGTTCCCGGCCCTGCTGGTTTATGAGGGCTAGGGTTATATGTGTCGTTAAAGCTTCCACTACCTCCGCTCCATGATGCTGTTCGTCGTGACTGAGATGAGTGGACCCCGTTGCTACTAGCCATTGCTCCTCTGCTTTGTATATTATCCATGCTGCTACTAGCCATTGCTCCTCTGCTCGGTATTGCATTATCCATGCTCGCGAACCTCTGCAACGATATGGATGATGGCGGCGGAGACTGGAACGAGTAATTCATATTAGATGTAGAAGGGTTTTCGTTGCTGGGATCTTCTGCATGTTCACTTGATGCTTGGGCAGGACTACCCTCCCGGGTCTGATCACCTGATGATGCTGAGGCCGAAGCAGATTCAGAAGTTGCTTCACTTGATGACATGGGGGCGGGAATAAAGAACTTTGCGTTGGCAGCAACTGCGGGTTTAACAGATGGTGACTGGAACAAGTTTGCGGTATTTCCACCACCTTGGTTAAAGGTGTCAACATACCTGCCAAAAACACATGTCAATCAAAACTGATTCTCACCAGCCGTTTGGATGCTTACCTAAAGAAGAAAAACGATGGTCCCTCCGCTCAAAATGAGCATCCACTTACCCCTTTTTTCTTTGTAGAAAATAAGGATAAGTTAAATAAGGTTAGACTTTACCCCTCATACTCTCACGTGCTCTTGTTGTAACAAACTCAAGAGGATTCTAACAGACTTATCTTAGGTATATTGTTGGTAATTCATACAGTGGACACTCATTTTGGGATGGAGTGTTGAAAGAATGATTTTTGAGATATGTGATTCATTTACCTTGATCGAACGCCCATTCGTCCACGAGCTGAAAACTGATTTGAACTAGGTGGAATAGGTGGGATCCCAGAGGCATGTTCCCGAGGAGTTGTGCTTTTAAACTTCGGACTCCCGGATCCAGTAGCGGAAGGCCCCTCACTCCTAATTGCAGCTTTCAAGTTGTAATCAGATACACCATTCTGGAAGGTCGCAGTTGTTGGAGGGGGCGGCAGGGCTGCTTCTTCAGCTGGGGGGTCAACACCTTCTTCCACCCATCTCTTGAGCTTCTCGTCATAATAAAATTTGTTCTTTTCACCCAATTTGGCCTTCAGGAGAAATGAACAAATAAAATAAATGAATAAATAAAAGAAGAACATTATCATACAAAGAGACTCTTCATGACAAAAACGTGGAACAAAATCTAAGTAATTCGAAAACTACCTGTTTGTCTGAGCGAGACCTTAAGACTAATCCCATGGTCTTCTGCAAAATTGTGGTGCCAAAGCCAAAACGAGTTAAACGAGATCCACCACTTGATGATTTACCTTGTGCATCGGCCGACGTTTCTTCCCTTGATGAAACCTGATCATACGCGAAGTCAGCAAGCCTTGAATATTTCATACAAGACCATGAGCAATTAACTTTAGAAATAGGGTTTCATTTAGAACTCGCAATTTGAAGCCGACATTTTGTGGGTTTGGGTTGCATAAAATAGACCCAGTTAATTTTCGGATCAGTCCAGATTTGTCATTGAAATAGTACGGGCTGGGTTAGGCTTTTTCAACCCAAACCCCAAAATTGCCAGATTTAGTTTTATCATTTGGGAACTCTATGCACCTGTCTTGGAGTTCTACCCATATCTGGCTCAGAAACGCTTCTACTATGCGCTGTCATTCTATTGTCATCAGCTCTCCTTTCACTTATGGGCTCCATTGATGCAGAAGGAACTAATGAGGTCATGGCCATTGTTGATTGACTAGTTGATACTCTAGGGGCCATTGGCTGGTGATACTGTTCATTACTCTGAACACTGCCTTGAGTTATTGATGGCGCAGGTGGGGGCATGCTCCCAACAACTCGATGTGCGGTGCTATCAAAAAAGTTGAGCAATTTACCAACTAATTTTGATGGAGCCAAATTCACTGCATAACCACCCTGCATGAATTTTTTTATTCAGGTAATCAGTATGATGGTTAAAATTAAGGGCGGTGAACAATGGAGAATAGACTATAGAGAACTACCTGTTGATGGGTTTTAATCCTGTCCTCCAGGGATAGTACTAATTGTTTCCATGTTTCTACTTCGGGTGCTCGACCAATTTTCAAAGATTTTAGTACTACTTGACAGTACCTGAGAGAAAACAAGACTTCTATTAAAGAACCCAACAGAATAATGAAGAACCAACAAAAAAATGCACTCACTTCAACGAGTCAGAAACTTTTCCCACTTCTGCTAACATGTGCGCATAGATGAGTTTATATGGCTGAAATGGTAGCAGGATAAATTGAGAGTTTCCGAGCACTTTTGAGTATTCATACAACTCGGTCATCTGTCAAGATATCCATTAGATCAATTAGTCAATCTTTGAGACAAAGCACTATTTACATGTGTTGAAAAGACAACTAAGAGATTATATTCATCATGATCTGTTATCTTCAATGATTATAGTTTCATAAGATTATCCTATAAAAGCTGAAAACGATCACTCGATTAAAATGGCTAGTGCACTTGAGCATGCATTTAAAGACACAACAACATGTTTGATTTCATGTAACTATAGAAGCATTCACATTCAAGGTTGGACCGAGCTCCTAGTCTAAATTCTTTGAATGAGAGGTTGAACACACATGAAGCACAGCAGCTGTAAAGGAATTAAGAGGAGAGAATGATGCCCTTTAGAATTGAAGCAGCTACCTTAAATATTCTCTAGATCTACTCCTGTTAATCATTTCTAATTTATGATCTATCCATGGACTGCGCATGAAATTTGAACAAGGGGGATCAGCTCCAACTAGCTTCAATCATATATAATTGAAGCCTACCTCCCAAGTGAACATGTAAAAGACAAACCATCCGAAAATTACTAGAAGTTAAGAACTATTGGTGAATCCATGTAAGAAATTTCCATCCTTGAGAACCTATATCATGCATTGATAATTTCTTAATTTCGATGTATTGACAGCGTTAAAACCAGTTGAGACTAAAGAGCACCTGAATAGCCTCTGGACTAGCATAGGTTCGAGGCAACTTCCAGTGATCTGCTCCAATAAGACAAAGCCTTGCGCTGTCTGAATATGACTCAAAGTTTGCTTCCGCAATTAAATAGCAGATGTGGGCAGCAAGAATCTAAATCGTAAATCAAATTAGATTAAGATGAACCACTATAAAATGACATAGAAAATAGTCACAAAAAATACGTACCTCACTTCTTTCCCTCCATAAGCAATCTCCAAGGTGAATAATTACAAGTTCATCATCTTTTGTTCTGTTTGCAGTTATAACAGCTAAATTCTCTTCCCAATCATCAAGCATACCATTAGCCCCGAACTGTGGTTAATAGCAAAAAGATCCAGGACTAAGGTACTTACAGTTACAGATAATATTGAAGCAAAACAGCTAGAGTAACAATACCTATTTCTCTATAATAAATACTATCTTTTTACATATATTGATAACTAGTATACCACAGGAATATTCAAAACATCCTAAAACAGAGCCACTATTTTTTTTTTCTATTCAGTTTGAGCTTAATATCTATCCCCTTCGTTTATGACCCGTCCTATTTTCTCCTAAAGAGTAAACTATCAAAAACAAATCTTGTACATAAATTGAACGCCTATTTCAGACACTTATATATCAGTAAGTCACCTGGGCAGGTTGTTGAGACATATTCATAGCAGCAGGAAGCCTGCTATTAGTGGCATCTGTAGAAAACACATCTGCTGGTTGCCCAGCAATTAGCAGACATAATGTCCGCATGGGTGATCCTGCTACCAGCTGCTGAAGAGCCATTTGCTTCACAGTATCACCATAGAACTGCATTGATAAAAGACCAACATCCACATACCACAACCACCAAAACAGAGTAAGTTTTAACATAAATTTGTCATTCTTCCTTTCACATCCAACAATTTGAACCAGTGATTTGCAATAGAATGGAATGAGGAACAAACCTGATCACCAAGCTGTGATGCAAGAACAAGTGCAGGTCCCCACAACTGACCGTCCCTCGCACATTGTAGAGCTTCTATTTTTCTACCAGAAACCAGAAGAGTTTGCACCTGAGAAGCAGTTGCCTGAAACGTACACTGACATCAATTAGAAATTGAGAAGAAAAAAATGCATTGGTATTGAATGCAGGCAGACTAATACAATGCCTACCTGAATTTGTCCTTCTGAAGGCAAATTCTGCAAGCACTGGCTAAGAACACCATAATCACTGTATTGCCCATCAATCCTCTTGGCAGAAGCAAAAAGCTTGGCTACTGCTGATTCTGGAAGATCATCTTCCTATTTAAAACAAAATATATATATATATAAGAAGGAATACCAAATTCTTTAATCATTACGCTTGATGCCTCTTCAGAATATGATTGACGGAGAAAGAAAAATAAAAGATGTAGCTACTTAAGCACCCATATTTATGGAAGTAATCTATTCAATTCCAATTTGCTTAAACTGGTTCTCAAGGTTAGTGCTATAGTAAACCAGAAGGTGAGCATAGGAATAAATCAAATAGTTGATGATAGATGTTAAAAATAAATGAACAATTTCAAGATTTTCTTACCTTTATCGTACTGTCAGTTCCAAAAGGTGAGCGAAGTTTTCCATAATGCTGACAACTTATTTTGAGCAAACAGAGAAGCAACCTCAGAACATGGCTTTTCCTATAATCCATATTGGCAGACTCGCACCATGCAATCCTCTCATCAAGCCATTTATTTAATTCTTTGTTTCCAACACTT
>JAYMTH010001895.1:0-13681 GCA_036897465.1 Pelargonium australe | reverse complement strand
AACCATCATCAAGATCCGCCCCCAGGAAGCAACATTCATACAACGAACCTCAAACAGTGTGTTTGCTTTTGACCCCGTCAAAACAGGCGCATCACACATCAAAAGAATTTGAAGTCCGTTGCCACTTGATATAGTAGTTGGGCTCTCCACCTAATAGCTTAACATTTTGGGTTGGAGTCAAGTTTAACACAGTGACAGTATACAACCTTAGGACAATGATGCTATAGTTTTCTTAAGTTTTCGGAGTTCAGAATAGCATCATTGTTTCCAGATTGTTTAGGAATGGGATGTAATGCTGCCCCAAGAACAACTAGACTCAACAATGCTCATGTGATATGCTTAAGTGATATTGTGATAACTGAGTGAAAATATAATGTACCTCAGCCAGACGATCCTCACATATACGCAGGAGTGCTATAGCCTTCAAACTTATACGGTGAGAAAGTTTATTATTGGCAAACCTGATCAGACAGTTGACACAATCCATAAAGCAATCTTCAACTACTTGATCAAAGTGTTCCAATACAACTGCAAATGTCCATGGTTAGGAGTACAAAAATAAAGAACAGCAGAAACCACCAATAATATACTATTGCAAGTGCTACTAAAATACGATGAGCAGAAAGTTATGACCTTACCCTGTTCAACATTTTCAAATGCTCTTTCAACAATTGATTCCAATTCATCATCTGCAGCGGCAGTGAAGACCATAAAGACACTGTGCCATCCAGATTTTATGTATCCAACTTTAGATTTTATCATCTGCAACCCCCATCATTACATTTCTATCAAGAATATTACATGTGATGTACATAGATATGTTTAATTATTCACACATAATAAATTTAATGGCTAGTGGACAAACCTGAACAATGCAGTCAAGAATTAGTCTCCTTATTGATTCTCTATGACTGTTCCGCATAAGAACAACAAATGGCTTGAGAATGTCATTTTGGTACGTGAAATTGGCTAGTTCTGCACGCTCCAAGTACTTCATTCCAAGCTGCCTAAGAGAATCTATGGAATACATAGCAACTTTTTCTTCGTGATGCCTCCCAGCTGCTATAAAATGATTTGCCAGGACAGACCATATTCTAGCCCAGACCTGGAAGGCACATAAGCAGAAGTTATGGAATCTTAAAATTCATAGAGAAATTGGCAGGAGATGGAAAGCATTATCACTGCACCAGAGTCAGTTCACAGATGATTGTCATCATGCTATATCTCAACATCTTAACAGTAGTCATTTGAATGTTATTGCAGCCAGACGAAGCACAATTACATTTCTTAAGGAAAGATTTACTTGCCACACATCCTTAACAACTGAACATCAAGCACAAAACAATAACTGCTACAGAATGAAACATTCTCCAAACGTGTTAAATGTGCATAAAATATAAATGATGAAGAAAGGTTTGGAAGGGCACATCATTTTAACTTCAGATAATGTAAATAACTAAAATTCAGTCTATCTATTTATATGTGACCTAACCTAAATATTTCTTATTTTTACAAATCACAAAGTAGTCAGAACTAAGAAGGCCAAAAGTCCATTATTCTCAATTCACTCTCAAACAAATGCTTGAAAGAGTTTCAAGGTTGCTTGCATAATGGAGAAGAGAATCAAGAGCAAGAATGGTGGAACAGCCTCCGAAAATACTTTAAGAGCGGTATCTTGGAAAGGCCTACTATTTTCCGCTAAAGTTCCCTATTCCTGCCTGCCAGCCTAAGTGATAGGATAGTTAATGCAATACAACAAAAACCAAGCCATTTTTTAAACAATGTTACCCGGCTACATGAATCCTTCAACAAAACTAATTGGGATCTTATACTCAAATTATCGTCCTCCACTCTATCCTATCTAATGTTATTACCCCTGCTAAGCCATAAGTTTTGATATCTTTCCTTGCTACTTCTATCCAATTAACCTAGGTCTTCCCTTAACACTTTTAGTTTCTCCTAACAGAATTCTCTCACCTGTCCTCACGTGGTCACTAATCTCCTTGCCTCATATATCCAAATCACCTTAATCAATTTTCTCGCATCTTATCTTCAATTGATGCTACCCCAACTTTTTTCGAATAGTCTCATTCCTAATCTTATCTTTCCTAGTGTTAGCACACATCCACCTAAACATTCACATCTCTACTACCCCCACATTATGACTTTGCAGCCTCTTTGGAGCCAAACACTCAATGTCATATAAGATAGCTGGGCATATAACTACCCTACAAAACTTTCCTTTTAACTTTAGGGATATTCTTTTATCACAAACTCACGAAGCCCTACTACACTTCAACCATCTACATTAATCTTATCTCCAATATCTTCAATCTGTCTTTTTTAATTATAGATCCAAGTTACCAACAATGTTTACATTTAGTCATTTCCTAATCTTCTAGCATAACCCCTATTTTTGATAAATTTACACTCCATATATTCCTTTTTCATTCTACTTATTCTAAAATGGTTACTTTTAGTTCATGCATTAAGGGGGGTGGGGAGGTCTCAAATCTGTTTACTTCATTTCTCACAAAGGTGTTTTCTTATGTGGGTCATGTTTTTATTGCATTACAGTAAAAAGTAGGATTTTATAATTCTATAATTTCTGTCGAGAAAGATTATTTAGTAAAATAGTGCAGTTGAGTTTTAAATTTCATTTATGATCACTTCTGTGGAATATAAGTAAGATCTATTATCCAATAATAAAAATAGCAATCATGACCGTAGCTTCTTCTCTCTATCATTTATGATAAATAAAATTATAAGCACTCCTAGTGGCAAAGGCACATTTGGCTATAGGTCCTCTTTTATTACTGCTTGGGCATTTCTAGTTGTTATCCAGAAATTCAAGCAAAAAGATGGCAATTTGGGTTAGACATGTGACCCAACACAAACATGTCACAAATTAAACATGTCCAGATTCAGAATAACTGTTTTCGTATTGGATCCCTTTAACACGCACAACACAGTTAATTAAACATTTCCTGTACCACGCACAACAAGACTAAAATTAAATGAGTTTAAACAATGAATTGTTGTTATATGTAATATCCCACTTAGAATGTAATATTTTGTTCGTTATAACAAGGTAATTGAGTCAAATTAGTTTTATATAATCGTGTTGTGTCGAGTTAACTTGTGCCAAACGTTATGAGTAGTGTTCTGAACCCGTTTATTTCATTATAACATGTTATGTAGGTCGTGTGATGCCATGTTTTAGCATGATTATTAAACATGTCTTAATCGTGTTGGCCCATTTATCACATACTTAACTCTAAACACGGCTTGTCAATATGAATTGTCATCTGTAACACCTAAAATCCTTACTCCTTTCTTTCGCAAAATCCAAACCCTAAAACACCAATTTTTACCGGCATCAGTACTAGGCTAGTAAAACTTGCATCTTGTACATGGCAACAGAGTTATAAAGGCCAATTAAATGAAGTTCATCATACGGTCAATATTGCAAATGCAACAAAATGGGAGACCCAAAGGAGTAAGGAGATACCAAGCGTATACGAGCCATATTATAATAGCTGATCTCTACAAGTTTTTGCAAGCTGAAAACTCGAGCTGGAGTTTGCCTTAATTCCTCAGCTGATACACCACAGAGAGCAGTGAAGAACTCCACAACAGAATCACTTGGCAATTTGAGACTATTTACAAATACTTGTTCCACAGGTTTCCCAGCCAGTTCCTTGAGGGATTGAAGAATGGCATCCCTGGATAACTGATTTGAAGCTTGCATGACAGTTGCAGCAATGAAAGGGGTTGATGTAATGAATTCAAGACGAGAAACACATTCCAAAACTGCATTCCAAGTGTCCTGAAGGGACTCTGCGTCTGAGTCACACAGAGAGAGCAGAGTTCGCAAAGCTTCCACGTTTTTACTGCGCATTTGCTTTGGGGCATGCAAGAAAGTGAATCTGAGATACAAATCCAAAATTATAATTATCATGAAATTCAACAAACAAATTGCCTAAGGGAAAATAGAACCAACAAAAAGGTGATAATATGAATTCATATAGACTGAAAAGTGTAAAACAAGATCACGTGGGTACATAATATATATCTATACCTGACTAGAGAGGTCAAAAAAGCATAACGCATAGTATCCATTCCAAGAGCATATGTAATGTTTATTCCAGCTTTAAACCCTTCCATTAATAGGATAACCCTTGGCTTATTGTCACCTTCTTCCATGGTAACAGAGAATGTAGCTAGCAATGCCCACCCTACTGCTTCAATCATTGGTCTTACAAGTTCAATACGCTGTGAAGTATAGAAAACTCCTCTTTTTACTCCCTTATTCCGGAATATAGCCTGTGTTTGCTTAATTATTGCATCACTCTCAGACTTAGTATCAGAACTTGATTTTGTTTTGGGTAGAGCCAGATTAAGAATACTGACAAGGCGGCTTCTCTCTTCACCTTCTGGCTTCTGACTGCTGCTTTTCAGAATATCAGTTGAATCATCTTTCATTTTTATCTCCTCTCTTACAATAGAATCATAGATCTCTTCCAACAATTGAGTCGGAGCACATTCTTCTGCATCATTCATGGCGTTCATACGTACAAAATCCGACTTGGACATTTTAGGCCATACCATAGGATTATGTGCATCGGTGTTCAACATAATAACTGCATATGCAAGAACATATGCAGTATCGGCATTTTTAAAAAGACCTGGATTATCAGCACAGTACCTGCAGAGGCACAAACATGCAAAAAAAAAAAAAAAGAGAGAGAGAATCTTAACACCAAGAGATATCTGCTAAGATCCAGTTTTCTGTTTTAATCCTTCAAATAAAATAATGATGACCATATTATGCACTTTGTTCTGGAAGATGTTTACAATATTTTTGTCAACTTTTCAACCTACAGGACACAATCAGTACATTTTGAAAGAACACCTGTTAACTAATTGCAATAAGATAAGAGAAATAAACAAATTGCTGCAACCACCAAATAAGGAGAAAACTTGAGACTCTTGGGTTTCAGGCCCAGAAGATGAAAGATGTTCTAATAAGAGGCAAAATAAAGTATGATTTTGTTGAATCATGGGCATGGAGAGCTCCAAACATCTGTATTGGAAGAGCAAGTCTCTAAAGAAAATAAGGTGAATCCAGAAAATATCATGCCTAAATACTTAATCTTATAGCACATATTGTTATAGTTCTATAGCAAAAGAATGTCTAAAAAAAGATGCATCAAGCATGCACAGGGAATATAGACTTCATGTCATACCGTTGAGCAAACTTTTCCATGATGCGATCTATCTTTTGAGCCTCCCCTGGAAGTCTGAATCCCTTGAGCAATTCACGTATTGCAGTACCAAACTGCATTCCTGAGAACTTCATAGAATCAACATAAGAATGCATGACAGCAAGGGGAAACTCCTCATGTTGGCCCATATAATCACCAATCATAGCCTGCAAGATGAGATGGGTTACACAAATGTGTAAATCTTTTTTGTGTTCTAAAAGATTAGACGCTCCACCTTGTCCAAACTGGGGGTGTTCCTCAGAAATTGGGCAACTGAAGATGGGGTATTTTCCACTAACTTGTTTGATATCAGATAGTCTACACCCTTCACTGGTTGCCTGTTGAACTACAACACAATTAAGACCATTAGTCAGCTCCTAATTACAGTCCTCAGCGATGAGTAAGGGTAGACAGACAAGCTTGGAAGTACTAGTACTAGCATCATCATAAATACAACAATTGTACACTGAATTGTTGAACTCTGTAGATACATCTTGATGAATTACCTCAGAGATAGCAGCTTCCATCGTAGATTTATGGGCCTTTGCCTTTTCAAATTTGTTAGGAGCTTCATCCCTGCTTTGTACCTCAGCTGCTCCTCTACCTGCAACCCCGTCATCAAGAGATTGAGTTCTTTTACTCTGCTTTTCTGACTCTTTACGTGATTTTTCCCAATCAACCAGTGATTTAAGCACATTTACAAGGCTCTGAAATGGTCAAGGAAGGATGCTCAGCAGCTTTGTTCAAATAGAAACAGAAAAAAGAGGCAGGAAGAAGAAAACAAATAATATAAATATACCTGCAGGGATGATCCCTTAACTGAATTTGTCTGGGAAGTTGCAAGTGAATTTGGATCTGAATTTTGAGTCCCTTGAGCCATCTTAGATAGGGTAGTAACCTACAGACACAGAGGAGTTAAAACATGAAATGCGTTAATCGTATAATTATAGGTATTAAATTCTTAAATGAACAACATTGTTAAATAATGCATGAGTATACCATGCGTTCAAACAAATTCGGCGCCTCAAGATCACAGTCATAGTTCACATATATGTCAACGAGCATTTGAGGATCCTTACACACTTTATCAAGCATCCTGAAAATTTATAATTGATTAGAAGTTTTCAAATGTTGAAATTTACACAATTGTGTCCCAATATTTACAGACCATTAGAACAAAATCTAATATGTGACAACCAACCATTAAGCTAATTGTACCTAAGAATGCTCATTTTTTTATTAATGTCTGAGCCATCCAATGGTCGTAGAACTATCAAGGGAAAGAAGATACCAATTTCTCCCTGAAAAAGTTTCAAAGAAGTAATGGACAACCAAGGGATTAATCAAAAGAATTGTCATTTCTGATGTGGAAAAAATCTATAAAAATTACATACATACTTTAAGGCTTTCCCTAAACCGCAACAAAAGCAGTGAGAAGATTCCAGTTGCATTCTGGCAAAAAAGAAATGCATGGTCACAAATATAATTAGAACAGCATATTCTCACAAAATCAGTTTAAATGAAAGATTAAAAACTAGATGCAAGTAAACCTGAAATATGACAGGGGATTGTGAAACTGATGCCCGCAGCAAAGCATAAGAAAGATAAGCTTTCACTGAGTCAATAAAATGGAAATTCTTTGTAAATGAATGGCTAACCCCTTCCAGTAAGCCCTGCAAAACCATATGTGCATTATGTTACAGATATCACTGAATTAATAATATGATGAAAGATAGGTCCTTCAGGTCGTGCATGAATAATCAGATTGACAATCTGCATATTTTCTTAAATTCATGTACCAGGATGAAGGGAAAAAACAAAAGAAAAATCAAAATTTATGCTCAACCATTCATCTGCAAGACTTTGTTCATGACAATAGAATGTTAAGTCTACAATATTGTTCAGATGCTTCAATTGTATCAAATTATCCTAGGATTTTAAGCTTAGCCAGAGCAAAAAGCATACAAAGCTATATTTGCCGAAATGAGAAATGAAAACAAACAAGATAGACTATGATTTAGTAAATACAATTGAATGACTGTCAGGATGATCCTAAGTAGTAGATCCATAAAATCACCTGCAGAAGCTCGAGAGATAAAATTCTTGTCTTTGTCGTAACTTCATCATTATCTTCCTTCATACCCATCTGCAGGCGCTCTATTCAATAAGAAAGGAGGTCTAAAAGTGCAAAACAATGGGAGAGGGTGCTGAGATAACCAACCTTGCAAAGGGTGCGAAATACCAGTAAACCATCACGATGTCCTATGCTCACGCTCTCAAGGTCAATCCCTCTTAAATAGTCAAGAGTAAAGTAAATTACAAAAACAATTATCATTGCATATGAAATATCAGAGTATAGTGCAGTGTAATGTCAGATCCATACCGTGTGATCTTTTTACCATCTTCATGATGCACAGCCTTGTCGAGAACAGCCTCTAGACCCTATAAAACAGATAAAGTACCATGATATAACCAGTGCACATCAAAAATCTTAACTAGGTAAGTATTGAAACCCAGCATTGGTCACGTAAGAAAAGTTCACAACATATTAAAAGATATTGAACACTTGGTTCACTTTCCATAGCATATGGACAAAAAAAAAACAAATTAATGGATAAACCTTAATATCAGCACCGCCTGCAAGATTATGGAGTTCCTCGACAGATGCAAGAGATGAGTCTTTGGCCTGCTTAAGTGCGTCTCCTAAAGACATTTCTTTCTCAGTCTGTTTACCTTCAGAAGTATCTTCAACTTTGGAGTTCAAATTTTCTACCGCTGTAGACTCTGTTTCTCCTGATGCTTCTGTCTGTCCAGCAGCACCAGTTGAAGTGCCAACCTAATGAACCAAATCAGGAATTAGATTTGTCTAGAAATGATGGAAACTCATTGTTCTTTAATTTCCCTCTTCTAGCACATTATAGACAAAAATAAACAAAGTAGAGAGATTTAAATATCATACCGGTTCAGTCTCCATTCTCCTAAACACAATGCTGATCATCTGAGTCAGCATCGCTTTTGATGTTGCTTGGTTTACGGGACTCTTGCTACAAACCCAAATTACCAAATCATGAGTACTATTTCAGATTCGAATCATGTTATAGCGGAAATATAAAGACAAAAGATACCTGTGAAGAGCAATGTTGTAGCAGACTCTGATAACTCCCAGCAAAGATTCCTCATGTACTGCATTTCAGACACCTTGCTAAACTGAGTAAACTTTAAGACGAATAATACGATGCATGAAGAACTTTAAGAAGTCCCAAATGAAATACATTATTTGACATAAGAAAAAGAAATTTCACTGATATTGATTATGAGGAACCCTAAAGCCAATATAGAAGGGTAATATGAAAAAACAGACTACAATAATAGACAACATCCCAATTTCAAGTACTTAAATGAATGTGCATTTCAGTCACACTCTCAAAACCTATATTTATATAGTGTGGCATAATCTATTTGTATACTTAACATATTTTGACAAAATAAATCCAAACCATAGCAGATTAAATTCTTCCATCTTCATTTTGGAAACAATAAGGGAATCATAAGCCAAAAACTAAAGTAGATGCAAAGAGAAAAATGTGCCTTTAGAGCACCATTTGGGTACCCCATAGTCCAAAGCAGTGCTATACCATCACCATGGAGCAACGCGTGGCGCATGGTACTCGCCATGAACTACTTGTGGCGCAGCGCTTTCAAGAAGTCCCCGTTTCTTGCGCAATTTAACGACGGCGCGGTGCAAATATGGCGCGCCATAATCAAATTGGAACGTATTAGTTATTTTTTAAAAGTTAAAATCCCATAGGCCTTTTAAGTTATTAGGGTTATACATAAAGAAAACTAAGATTAAAGTCACAAAAAGAAATAAACATACAATATATACATGCATTGTAGTGCATACTTTCTATACTATAGCCTTTGTTGAGGATGGATGGTATGGATTGGTGTGGGAGCGGGGTTGGCGAAATTTTGGTGCTTGTTGACTCTCTAAGTAGTGATGGGTATTCGGATCCGTTGAAACAAAGAGATACTTCCATTCCAAGTGTAATTAAATTTCTGTATGCAAAAGCCAAAGGGCTTGATCTAGATGATCTGCATCAATGGTGCAAGAGTGGATGAAAACAAGATTCCGGCTCCCCGAAGAAGTTGATCGTGTAAAAGAGCGTAGCTCTGCTCCCAGCATGAGGTGGAATGTCGTGGATGGAGACCCAACAAAATCTGCCACCAAGGTAGTATTGATCCCACGAAGTAATTTTGCAGAACCAATTGCTGAGCCAAGACTAGTTTGATGATTCCATTGCTTTCATTGTACCTCCGTCTTTCAAAGAAATTACAAACACTCTGCTCCCCAAACTTTTAATTGAGATACCATGAACACCTTCCAGCGCAAATTGTTCATGAACCAGACTCTGATTATTTTCTGTCCCAGCATTGGCCAGAACACTCCATTGCAGACTGGCTGAGATTTCCTGGTTTTCCACTCCAGTGAATGTTTTCTTCAAAACAGCTTTTGAATAATGGTCCTGGGTTTGCTTCCTTCTCCATAAGAAGGGATGGCTTGAGAGGTTGGGCTAGAAGATTGTGAAGCTGCTATACAAATACTGGCTGAATGAGCTTCGGGTTGTGCTGCAGTCACTGGGCCCATTTAAAAGTATAGGAGTATTCATGTTGAGTGGAGGTGAATCAGGCCGCAAAGAACTGCCTGCCTGGGCAGTAGTTTGTCAGTGAAAAGCGAGCGGCCTCTTAGCCACTTGAACCTTTAGTTTCATGTTGAAAAGCCATGTCCCGTCAAGAATATTGATAATAAAGTATCCATCCGAGCGGTGTTGAATGCAAGCAAACCCAATCTCCTCTGCAGAGCTTTTAACTTCCTAGGAACAAAACGTCCAAGACTTGAGAGTGAAGACTGAAAATTTTCTTTAGCCATTTGTTTGACATATGAAGAGGAAGATTGCTGACATATAAGGTCACTGAGGAGTGGTTGGGGGGAGGTTTGTGAGTGCCGGACGGCAAGGGTTGGAAGGGCCGGTATGAGAGTGGGGGGTTAGAGGGAGGGAGACCATAGGGGGCGGCGGGGCATAAGGACCTGATTTTAGACCACTATGGTAAGAATGATGACTATTAGAAGTTAGAATTGTCAACGTTGTCCTTTAACTAATTTAGATGATTAAAACTTAGTATTGTAATCCATTAAATATGCCTAAAATATATATTACTCATTTAGCACATAACATTGTGCGTCGTAACTTCAGGAGAGGTTTTGCGCCATTGTGCGCCTTGAGCAGTAAATAACATTGGTTCAAAGATACATTCTATGCTCCACAGTCCACATTAGCGCCGGGTCCAATAATGCTAATGCTAAGGTATACAGTTAGATATGTAAATAGCTGAACATTTTACGGACAAATGAATGTAAAATAAAATATAACCATTTATATCCCTGATAACATACCTCTAAACTTTGTGGATGCTACAGCTGTAAGAAGTACCTTCAACACATGGAGAATGGTACTGCACATGGTCCTCCAAAGTTATCAGGCATAACTAAGAACCATATACCAGGAAAGAGCTACAAGTACACCAGGATACATACCTATCAGGTGATGAATTATCAACACAACTGCAGACCATGTTCAAAATATCGGTAAACATGGGGGCATTTTTACCACCATCTAAACCAGGATCTCCTTCCAAGTGATCATATGCAATCAGTTTCTGCACTTGCAAAATTTCAATAAAATAATTTAGTGATTACCATGCAGTAGATACACTATTTTGGACAGGAGCTGATCCAGAACTTCGCTTGAGTAGGATTAAGGTTTTACTTAACCAGCATAGTACCAGCCAAAGATCCGCATTTCACTAGTGCATATAAACAACTATGTAGGGGCCACATCAAGAATCGGCCAATAACATCCTGAATATTTTAGATGCTCATTTTTTTTTCATAAGCAACAATAAGAATATGCATTTTAAGATGTAACCAACAGGGAATTCCAAAATGACTGCTATTCTTATACCTTGTGTAAGGCTAATACCCAAGTCAGTAGTATTAAAATTTGGTAAGTATGCCACATTGAAAGAATGTAAAGTTTGAGAGCAATAGATACACTAGTTGGGCCCTCCACCTAATAGGCTAAGCTTTGGGGTTTGCGTTAAGTTTAACATGGTATCAAAGTTGGTTCAATTTGGGCATAGTGGCCCGTTTCATATTCTCTACGTTGATTCGCTCAAGGCCTGTTGTGCGTTGTTTGGTGGCGGGCTGGATTAAAGTTTAACAAAATTAAACATGCTAAAACACAAATCAACAAGAACTAGTTCTTACATGAAGACAATCCAAAGCAGGTTCTATGACTTTCAAGTTCTTTGTCTCAAATGCAAGTCGAAGTGGACCCAAAACAAGCTCCACCTGACCTCCTTCCAATGTAATCCCAGCACTTGCTAAGGCAGTTGTAATAGTTGTGCTCACTGATGCTGCCTCCTCACCAGTATGAGAAACAGTTCCCAATGAATCTGATTCAGTTCCGGTTTTTCCAGCTCCATCTTTACCCTTAACCAAACTAAAAAAGAATGAACTATTCAGAATATCAACATACATAATACCTAGGCCTATCTCAATGTAATGATCGTGATCTTAATCACACACAACATTACTGAAATACTGACTGAGAAGCATTTTCTCATATAATTTAATTACAATTTAACTATTGAAGCAAATAACTGGAAAACCATGTTTGGTAAGTGAAACTCGACCCAATAATAGCATCACATCACATACAATCAACCTCTGTCTGTGTATCATATGTTAAACATTTTAACTAGTACCTTCCAATAAGGAAAATTTGAATTGTTGTGACTTTTGTCAAGGAATAGTTCAAAAGGAACAAAAAAATCAAACAAATTATATCTACTGATACAGACCTTCCATCTCCAGATCCTGCTTGAGTTGTCTTACTGGAAACTGACTGCTGATTGACCACTTTTGTATTATCTGACAACAATTAAAAAGAAATAAACAAGTAAATAAATAAATAGGATCCCAAACATTAACATAATATGGAGTGGGAAAAGAAAATGTATAACAAGATTCAAGAAGGAAGGCCTAAATAATGAAAACTCAAAGATAGAACCACCAATGGGTCCGGTGAAAGATCCTAGCACATAACAAAATCCCACCGAATAAGTTCTTGGCATGCCCTCAATAGAACACTCATAATAATGAAATTGTGGGGTGGAAAAAACATTATACTAAATACAAATGGGCCATTCAGCCACATTTGGTTTTGGAAAAACATTTATACTCTCTTAGTTGTTCCAAACTTATATGCTCTATTTGGATCTTGGAAAAGTAGAGGAGAGGAGAAGTATGACGAAAGATGATACTTAAGAATAAGTTTTTTTTTTTTCTTTAGAAACAATTACCTCACTCTTTAAATTCTCTTAAAACTTCAACATTACTATATTAATACAAAGCTTTAAAGTTTAATATTTTAGGAAATATCTTCATCTTTATGTAAGAAAGACATATTTAAACAGTTACGGCCTGCCCATGTTTAATAAAACTAAAATAACAAATGAGCCCTTAAGTTCCACAGGTTGTGAAGCACGGATACTTCTAGGAGGAGGACCTACCCGTACCGGGTACTAGTACATCGTGGGTACTTCTGGGTACATACCGGGTACTTTCTTTTAGTGTAGGATTGGGTAGGTCAACATCTAATATGGGTACTTCAAAACTATATGTAATTAACATCTACATAACTTTGATAAAAATAAGGAAATAAAAGTTTATGGAGTCTTGGAATAAGAAAAGACCACTACAGTCAAGATCTAATATGGGTTCTTCTCGGATACTTCAGAACTATATAGTTAACATCTAAATAATTTTGACAAAAGTAAGGAATAAAAGTTATAAGGAGTCTTGGAATAAGAAAAGAATTCTATCAATTATTGCAAGTAATCAATTAATCCAGATATGAGATCACATATTTTCCTCTTGACCTCTTCTACAGGTAATCAGTTAGAAATCTAACCAGACATTTATTGTTAAAACAAAAATGAACTCTGAATTGACATAGCCTCCTTCTTCCTTCTAGTTGGCCTCATTACAAAATTTCTGACTTGTAAATCACTATCAGAATTCAGAAAAAATTGTGTTTCACTGATTCATCTTCTCAACTTTTCACTTACATGCACATAGTTTGAAAATATAATCATTATTTTTTTATATTGGGTGCTTCATGGTCTCATCTTATCACCACTCAACCCTTCACTAGCTGCTTAATACTAGTTTGATATTAATATTTCTATTCTTAATCTATTTTATTGGAAAGCTACTTCAAAATTTATTTGGATTAAATACCATGGGGACCCCCATCTATATGAAATGTACCGGTCAGGTCCCTCAACTG
>JAYMTH010001894.1:0-13682 GCA_036897465.1 Pelargonium australe | reverse complement strand
ATAGTATATTAAACAAAAGGTTTCTCTAGTAATTATGGTTAATGTAAAAAAAAAATTATTAATTAAATATTGAATAAAGGAAGTAGAAGATATAACAACAATAACATCAAAGACTCTTTTTTTGGATCCTCCACACGTATTCCCTTTCCCCAGTCCATCCTATCTTCTTTAATTCTTACCTACAAATACAATAGTAATGTACAATAGTATGCTAACTTACCTGCAAACTCTCCGCTATCTCACGATCAAACGTAGAAAAGTCCTTGTTTGATTTATTAATGGAACTGCGGGAAGGCTTTGGTTTCAGCCAACTAGGCTGGGAACTGCTCAATAATCCATGCAGCATCAATAATAATCGATCAAAAAGGCTTTCACCAGATAATTCTGTACAAGTTTCTATCAGCGACTCCACTTCCCTCTTAGATGAACTTTGAGTGAGATAAAAAGATATCCGGTTTCCAAGGAGACGAAGTATTACAGAGGAAAGCATGTGCCTCATGTTCCGTACAGATGGATCCCTGACAAGTCCAGAATAAACAAAAAAGTAGATAAATTTGTTCATTGCTAAGAACTAAAAAATATGACATCGAACTTTCACGTACAATCACTACCACTATTTCAGAATTCCAAATGATCCTGTTCTAGAACTTTCTAGTAAACATGTCAACACGGAAGCCATAAACGTACGGTTACTGTAAGTCCAGAATCATCAAAAATTATGTCATGTAAACATATGAAATAAGTTGGCCAACATCATGAATCAAAATGTTCAGGAGTAGTTGATTTGCCTGAACAAGCTAATTACCATACTGATCACAATAAAGACATTGAGTGACAGGTGGGACAACCATGTCAATCATTTAACTGGCGAAGCAATTAAACAGAAAGCTATACATGAATATGCTAAAGGGAAATTATCTCCATTAAAAAATAATTCTTACTTACCCATCAGCACAAATAAAAGGAAACAATCTCAGGAGTAGCTGCAACCGTAATGACATAGAAGCTCGCAAAGCAGCAGGAGAGGGGGGAGTAGGATCTGATGCTCCTGTCTGTCGTCTACCTAATCCAGGACTGCCACCTCTTATGCCCTTGCGATTACTGCCTTTGTTTGCAGAGCCTTCAATTCCAGAAGGTGTTGTTCCAGCCTGCTTACTTAACCCACGAGTAACTGCATTTATTTGTTGCTCAATATTATTCAACTGCTTGATCAAATCACTTGCAAAGGTATTGCGTGAATCATCAGAACTTTGATCTATGCAAGGAAGAACTAATTCTACAAGAGCCCTCTCTGTCACTTGCTGCTGCCTGGCATTGAAGCCTTCAGCATCAGACAATTGAGTGGATCCTTTTCCAAGCTTTTTCGAGTCTGTACCCTCTTCAACAACCTCACCTTCTTCGAGAGAACTAACTTCAAACTTCTTGTCTCCCTTGTTTGCTGTAGTATCAAAAACAGATTTAGACCAGCCCCAAGGCTTCCAGAACTGGGACTTGGTTGAGAGGCCTTTACTCTCAGCAATATTAATAAGTCTCTGTCTGATTGTTTTACGTCCAAAAAGAACATCAAGGCCTCCTAAAAACCACTTAACCTGCAACAACATTGAATCTTCTAATGACTTCCCAAATAGATGAACGACTTCTGAGAAAAGGGGTGCAGCATCAGGTCTGACCAGTAATCTTGTGAGAATAATCTCTATGAAGTTATTCTCATTCTCAGAAGCAGCAGATTTTTCAGACCTGGGTGAGGAAGACCGTATAGCATCTGCTAAGGATATATCATTGCTATCAAGCTTCTCCATAAGTGCTTGTTCATTCAAAAGGAGCCTAAGTTCAATCCATTGCCAATGTAATTTTGCTGGCTGAAGGTTATCTAAGACAAGCACAATCTTATCAAGTATCTTCATTTTATTTTCCATATGTTGCACTTTAGATTCACCATGTCCAGAAGCCCGATTTCCACCATCCAGTGCAAATACAGAAGGAGGCATTTTGCAATCAATTAAAGCATTCAGGAAAAGCCTAGCACGAAGTGGAACAAAGGCCATAGATTTCAAATGCATGTCTGAACCATTTAACTCCAGCAAGGAGGAAAACTCAGCATCACTTGCATCTGCAGCTACAAGATCATAGAAACCTTGACTGTCTCTCAGGCACACATCTCGAAAAGGCAGATGTTTGATTGCATCACCGATGGCCATCACCAAAGACTGAAACAATTGTTGGATGTCTTCGCGGGTTGTGAGAATAGAATTCAAAATGAACGACCTCCATATAACCAAGGCAAATATGGAATAGGCAGGTGGAAAGACCAAACTAAGAGGGAGCATCCGCTGCATTCTTGAAAGAGCTACTATGTAAGGCTCCCCCAAGAGTTCCACAATTAACCCATCAGAAATGGTTCTGCAGTTCCCAACAAGCAGTCTAAACCAATGGACATAAACATCAAGTGAGTTATCCACCTTAAACGATCCAAAAGAACGGGAATTACCATTCGAGCTGGATCTTGTACTCCTTATAAATTGAATTACATCCAACCCTTCTTTTAATCTGAAGACAGTTACCATTCTCTCTAGGCTTGAAACCCCATGAATTACAGCTCCAATGACGAGTGCAGAAACAGAAGCTGCAATTTTTGTAGCTTTACCAAGCACTAATTTTGCAGAGTTATTCAAACTTTCATTTGAAGTGTTTGCATTGGAATCATGAGCTTCAGGAGACATATGATATTGACTTCGAGAAACCTTCCCAGGAGAAAAAGCTCCAGCAAGGGCAGAAGATGCTTCTGTGGCAAGTGCTATCTCAAATACCCGGCTTTGGCGCTCCCCAAGAGCTTCCTTAAGTAGGCTAAGGCAAGTTATATGGATTCGTAAGATGCGCCTAGCAAAGGTTAACGAACCTGTAGTGGATGAAAATTTTGAATTGTTAGCTGCTGTAAAATCAGGCATTTTTGCTAAGAAGGGCCCCACATTACCAACAATGGCAGAAACAGCAGAAGAAACTAAAGATGGGTCCCCTTCTTGAGCAGCACCACCCGTCTGCCTGAAACATTCCATTAGTCCATTAACTATTTGTTGGGCTATCTGATATCCATCATCCCATTTTTCCATTATTTGACTTTTAGGCATACCAGCAGCAAAGAGCTTTCTGTCTTTCCCAAAAAAACTATGAAAGGCATCCTCAAAATTTCTTTGCACTATCTCTCTCATGTTCATGCCCACTCTGGATAGCCGTCCACCACTTATCTTTTGACGGATAAAATCATCCATATCTTCAATGCCTGCAGGAACTCCTATTGGGAACCCCAACTCCCCATTCATTGACCGTCCAGAATCAAGTTCAGAAAGAAGTCTCTTATCACATTTTGTCTTGAAACTTTTTTCCCACTCAATGACACTAGCCACACTGCCATATTTCTTCAACAGATACCGGGCATAAGCTAAGGCTTGTGAACCTGAAACTCTTGCATTGGAAGCCATTATTGCAGCAGCACGATTCATTGTAGCAAACAAGGTTTCAGGAATTAGATCTGTCAAAACAATTATGTTCTCGTACCTGAACCAAATTCATCATAATGAATTACCAATCAGCACTTAGCAAAACTGCAATTTAAAGATCTGTTCCAATATCGTCACAGATGCAAGCCAAGCCATATATAAAAGGATTAAATGCAGAGAGCATTTGTCACAAGTATAAAATTGACACATGTATTATCAGAATGATTCATTTCTTTTTTTCTTTTTTGTACAATACTACCATCAACCTGAGTTTAACCAATTTTATTTAAATAAAGTTATTGAATCAAGCTGAGGAGAGAACTAATTTCTAACGAGGATATAACATTAGGTCTTTTTTTAATGGGTGAAAGATACTTCCTATTTGTACATGTTCTAATTAATGTTCTAATATACGAGTGGAGACTCTTGAAACTGCAGCCTAATGAGTTGAGCTGACAAAGATGTGCAAGCCTACCAGACAAGCCACGCCTATGAGCATTCTAAAATATTTCACCCCTACTAACTCAGCCTACAGTAGACATGTGTATTATACTCCTTCCAAATAAAGTTTTGTGCTACCGACTGACATAGAGATATAAAAACACGTCCACTAAGCAACAAAGCATCCAATTTTGATCCACTTAGTGGCTCTTAAAGATGGATATTATCAGTGATAAAAATTATTGCTGATAGGAATAGTACTGTGGAACAACGATATGATAAGACATTCTTTTGGAATTAAATTTCACAAGGAGTGCAGCTAGCAGAGAGATTGAAACTAATAGGTGTTTTGCAGGGTCATGATTGCGTTTATTTGTACACAAGTGAAGGGAGGTAGCAACAACAATAAAAAGACAAAAAAAATCTATTATAAGACACAGAATTGATGGTGAAACTTGTTATAGCATAAATATAAATCCAAACAAAAACCATAAAAATACATAGATGTAGGCATAAATTTCATTAACCAGGAGTTTGATAATGCACCTTCGGATAGATGACAGCAGAAATGCCTCTCCTACATCACATCCATAGCTTTCCACATTTCTTGGAGCCATCAGCATGGTCCTTCCATTATGATTTGTTGAATTGTGACCACATCCGACCTTTGGAAACAGCCACAGGAGAAGTTTGACAGCTGAAACTAAATCATTAGAGACATCCATTAAATAAAGTACAGCAGATAACTCATCTTCACCTAATCTCCATCTTGTAAAGCTCTTATCATCAACTGTACTAGAAGACCTACTAAACTGGCCAACTTTAGCAGCATTTTTTTCATTCTCTTCAACAAGCTGCCTAATCACAGTTGTCAACCAAACCATAACAGTTTTCTTCTCCATGAAACGCAGCTGTTTTAAAGTTTTTCCAATAGAAACAATATTTCCAGAATGAGTAGTCTTGATTCCATCCATTAATTTGGGAGTTTCTCCTTCCATCCCAGTTCTATGGAGGGGACAACTTACCGTGGTATCACAAATGTGACTGGTAGATGCCCCTTGGCTACCTTCAATCCTAGCAGCAGCTAACTGAGCAAGGCTCTGAGTTTTGCGCACAACCTTTTGCCTGCCCCTGGGAACCTGTTTGGTTACCTTGGGTGGAGGATCGACTATGAAAGTTTCAGAAGATTTAGACCCCTTCCTCACCCACCATGTATCTTCATCATCTGATGGAGAATGTGCTTGAAGGTATGAGCTCCTTTCCTCATTCAATTTTTGTCTCTTTGCCCTTCTACATTCTTCACAACCAGGTGTAGCTTCCACAATGTCCATCTTGCTGCTAATTGAACTAACAGGCCGCTTAGCACTCCCTTGAGAACCATCCAGGACTGTATCTATGGATGCATCAAAATTTGGGAGCTGCAGTAGCACGGTGATGGCAGCTTTAAGTTCTTCTGTGTTAGCATCAGTCTTCAAACTTCTAGCAGAGGATACACTCGAAGATGACTGGACAGTTTTCCACTTGTCAATAAATACGTGGGAAGCAGTATCTCTTTCAGAACCTGATTGCTGTTTCCGTTTCCATTTCCGATCAGATATGTTTTCACTTTTACACTGATCAGAAAGAAGGGCACGAAGAACAAGGCGTCGTTCATTTGAATAGACTTGCATGGCTTCCAAAAGTTGAGGCCCTTCTGCAATCTTTCCTTTTTCCAATGCATCGCACAAAAAATTCCCAGGAAACAGCTTCAGGACTCGATAATGTTTCTTCCTTCTATCCAAGTCAACAGAAGGTCCATTCTTATCCATAATTCCACTAACTATCAACTGCCTCACATATGCCTGAGGGCAAAAAATACCTGAACGTACAAGTTCCACTATAAGCTGCTGAAGGCGCTTGATACCTTCCCCTCTATGCACTTCATGTTGATCGATCCAACAAACTATTATGTCATGCAAGGGACCTGGACTTTCAAATAAATCAGACATAGTTATGCCTCTAGGATTTATACTTTTTGAATTGTTGTTATATTCACTGAGGTTTCCCCACAAAGCTCGGACAGAAGAACTATCCAGTCGACTAAAAGTCTTTGCAAGTCTACTACTTCCCAGGCTGCTATCATCCTTGCGTCGAGGCAAACTTTGAAAGTCTCCAATCTGTTTTAAAATTCGATTTGCAATATATACTAGCGATAAATCTTTTAAGCCAGTAAACTTTACATTATGAGGTGGGGCATCCCGAAAATCCCTAAAATCACAAGTTGCCCACTCACAAAGGAAAAATATAGAGCAAATTAATGACAAGCTCACAGTCCCAACCCACTTCAATGATAATCTTAAGCAAGGGCTGACTTCAGAAATCCAACTTTCATCAACAGCTCCATCACAAAGATCTTCAAATAGGAACTTAGAAGCACCTCTAATATCTCCAAACACGAGAGCTCTATCTAAAGCCTGAACAGCCTTAGCCACATTCCGACCAGGGTAACCTCGGCTGGCATCCTTTGCAAGACTATCTGCCCGTTTCTGAATGGATGATACAACAACATTAAACGACAAGGACTCGAGTTGTGCATCCAGTGCTTTACTCTTGAACCCAAATGCAACTTCTACTGGACCATCTTTAACTTTGCCTCCATACTCAAAGGCCCTCGATACATAACTCCCATCATTTAATGCATGAGACACCACACAAGGTGGTAAAGGGAAGCAATCCAATGAAACAAATGTATCAGGTGCAGCTAGTATTAAGTACCGAATCATCTCAACTAGAGCAGAATTAGTATAAGCCTTCCGAGAATTATTCACTAGATCAGATCCTCCCGGAAAAGGTTCGCATATGAAATGAATAGCTACACCAACAAGAGTGCGTACATAAGTCTGAGACAGGACAACTGTTTCTAAAACACCGTATATGATGGGCAATAGCAACTGCAGAATGTCAAGCGATTCTTTTTCCTGTAAGAGATTACATACTAAAATTAACCCCAAACAATGAAATTGTGCATGCTTAGAGTGCATGTCTGTTAACTGTAATTGAATAACCTTACCTGGAGCATTTTTTTACACTTCATATCAAATGCATGATATAAAATAAAATAAACATGCCGAAAACACTACCTGCAACTGACTCAGAGCCCAATCAATGATGAGAGAAGGAAAAAGAAGCCCTTCCGCAAGGTGCCACTGCAAAACCCGTACAACATACAACCATTTAAAATGTAGAGAAGGCTCCTCTCCATGATGAACTGTAGATGTTGGGTCAACCCTGTGCTGCATTGACCCAGCATAAAGCATTTGTGGTGATCGATCTCTTTTGTGAGGCATAGGAAGAGAACTATTTACAGAACAAAAATCGTCCAGAAGGCCTTGCAAATATTCAATGACATCTTTTGTCCAGAGTTCTGTGCGGGACAACTGACTTTTGTCAGGCACTCCAGAAGAAATACCAGCAGAACTAGGTCGGACCTGCAAAGTACCACCATGATCAGCTACCTTCTACTGTTAAAAAGCAATAATAACTACAACGAATATCCCGGAAATAATATTGGGGTTCAAATCATATATACCTGGTTCAGGTAAGTTACTTTGATATACCATGTTGCTCTCAGCAAAGGAACATTATTCTTAATAAGAACTTCAAAAAGGGATTTCTTCTTATACCCCTGAGGCACATGATCAGCCAAGGAACATAGTTGCTTATGTTGTTGCGATAAAGCCTGCAAACAAATAAGGAGAATAAATACGTGATATTGTAAATAAAAGCACTACAGACTTCTGTGCAGCCAATATGCCATATCTGTACATTGCAAAATTTTGCCCTCTTTATTGCTTTACTTATAGCTCACTTCAAAAAATCTCCAAGTCCAGTTATCATCATATAGTTTGTGCAGGTGTCGAGATGGCACTGCATTATTTGCTGGTTCTTAGTCCCAAATAATGTGTTCCCTGTCCCTTTTTTTTTTTTTTTTTTTTTTTGACAGGTGTTCCCTGTCTCTTAATGATTTGCATTCAGTTAATCATTTCGAAATGTTCCATGTGCAAATCTAAGATCTTTGACAGCCTATGTAGCTACCAATTATACATAGCCAATGTAAAAGCACCATGTGATTTTCCACGAAAAGAAAATATGATGCAATTTGGAACATTATAACATAGTTCAATAAATCTACGAGTCCTTGATTCATTTTGTAAAAAATCTTACAAGGAAAAAACATAAGAGTTCCATCAAACTTCAGGTCAAACAGAACTAAAACCCGAGCCAGGAATGAATGTATAAAATTTAAGAATTAAAACAGATGTGTTATCTAACTGTCTGCATTGGGCAGTATTAAGGAGTAAAAGTAAAGCGTATAACCACACTTATGAAACAGGCAATGTTAAGTGGTTAAGTGATGATTACTCACACCCAAGTCTAAATAGCTCCAATCCAATTAAACTCAGAAAATTAATGTACACTTCTCGTTCTATTTTGCTCAATAAATGATATCTTTCAATGACTAAGCATGTTAAAATTTACCGCAATTTTAGTAGAAAACATAAAAATACCTCAATCCATTTCTTCCTGAAGTCTTCACTACAAGGCCTTGTTTCAGGAAAGAAACCAGGCTTGGTTAAAAAAGAACCAGAAAGAGGCACGCCATAAACTTGACCCACCTGTCAAATGAAATATGAATAACACATACAGCTTCAATTTCCATAACAAAATAGCCACTGTATGATGCATAAGCATATAACCAATTAATTTGAAATAAAACAATCAAGGGAAAGGTCTGAATTTATCGTCTACTTCATACGTAATAATAAGAACAGTCTCAGCCAAGAAATTATTGGATGAAACTCAACCAACCAATCACAAGATGACACTTCATAAGGTCTCGCGGGTAACTACCTCAATGAATTTGTGATCGTGGATCTATTTAGGACATTTTTATGAATAGATGTACTTTGACTGGTTGATTGAAGCTCATACAAATAACTATGGGATGAGATTCTGTGAATAACAATAAATTAATAATAACATAACAAATTTAAAAATAAAAGTCTAACCTTGCGCTTTTGAGCACGAGACTCATTGATGGCTCTTAGACATTTTCTTATAGCCTGCAAAACATAGCAAAAATGATCAATCACACAAAAAAGTTGTGAAACTTTTAAGCAACAAACATCAAAGTCTCGTGAATAAAAAATAAATAAATTACCTCTCTACACTTCACAACAACTGGCTTAGTAAAAGACTGAACCTGAGAAAATGAGATCTCTCTAGCTTCCTGACAAATTCAGCATATAATATTCACTCAGATAAAATCAAATTAGGGAGACAAGATTATAACTGTTACAGCATAGATGCTTGAATATAAAGAATAAGGGTAATTTTCTTTAAGCTCGTAATTTATAGAAGTAATACAGGAAAGGAAAATAAAAACTTAAAAAACATAAACAAAAAACATGAAAAGAAGTTATCTAGTGACCATTATCTCACTGTTTGAACTCAAAGATCTTAACACAGAAAACATGATATACAAACATATAACATGCCAAAAAAAAACACTACTAGCAAATAAGTTTCAAAGAACAGCCATAAGATGAATTATTGGTAAGAATGTATATCAAGTTGTTGCCAGAAAATAAGATTCTTTTATATAAGAGTTAAAAGTAAACAAATTTCAACTTAATCGATGTCCCCGAACATCATATGAGAATTAAAAGAAACAGGTGGTTTAGGAATTTAGAGAACATAGTGGAAATACATAAAAGAAACGTATCCACTAACCAGCCAGTCAATAAATCTCTACATGCTACCATGATAATAAATGGGAGAACTTAATTGCAAATAAAAGTATACCTCAAGGCCTTCAACAGTCTCCCTGTATCCCGACTGCACATATTCTTTGGTGAGAGTCTCCTCGGGGCAATTTGGGGTTTGGGGGTGAAAATCAGGAGGCGCAAGTCTGATAGTTGAGTACCATCAAATAATAGTTTGGCATGAAAAGAATAAGGGCACATCAAATGAAAAAGAGAAGTATGTACAAATGAGTTCTTTCTAAGAAAAAGAAAATTGAATTCTAAAATATTTTGTTGAAGTAATAAATTATACTTTTTAAAAGAACTTGCCAATCAACTAGTCACCAACTTCACAAATTTTACAAATATTACTTTCTCCAATGCAGAAAAAAGTTAAAACTCTAGGCTTAGTAATGTCAATTTAGTTGCCATATCATACTTTAAAATTTATAATTGCAATAAAATCAGCTACAACTAGAAATCAGAATAAATTGAAACCAAAGATTGTTGGAGCAATTTTTTTTTTTTTTTTTTTTTGTAAAGTTCAGCATGATTGTCAGCATATACTTGCATAGTTTCTAATTTTGTGACCATCGAATAGCGACTCCTCGGCATACAAACGGGTACTCGGATGTCATATGGATGTGTCTCTATCAGCTAGCCAGCTCATATCACGTTACAAACTCAAAGAACATAACATGCTATGTTGAATGGATACGAACTCGGGATACAACATACAAACACGGGAACACATAATTTAATCAAATTTAGGATACGATGTGTTAAAATACGTCACATAACAATAAAAAAAATAAATGTTTGTTATATAAATAGGTATACTTCATATATATAAAAATATCCATATTCCAAATAATATACACAAATGTGATTGAAATATAATTATGAATGATGTCCCCTCTAAATATTAACTATTACTCCCTCTGTCCCAAAATAAGTGTCATTGCATTTTTGTCACAAAATATCTTATTTCCTTTTTTAGTTAGTTATATATGAATTTCTAATAGTGTCCCTATAATAAGTTAGTTAGTATCTCTTAAGCTCGTTAAAACACATGTACATGAGAATACAAGAGGAAATATACAACAATGACTAACTTCTTAATTTTTCTCAAAATAGAAAGGACACTTATTTTTGGACGATGGGACCCAAGGGAGTATTATTTTTATTAGTATTTAGTACAATATTAAGTTAAATACTTCATGGATCATGGATGGAAACTAGATAAATTAACAAATAACAGAATTCATATAATACAAAATGACTCAAAATAGATATAACTAAATTGAATAGAGTTCTATTCAAACACAAAATATCAAACTCACTAGATTAATTTAAGTCAATCTCTATCAAATCAAATATATACATTTGAGTGTGTATACATATATCGTATTGACATCGACAAAACAAAACAAAAAGTCGATCAACCATTTGACATTATCTACTTGGAATATAAATTAAAGTAGGAGAGGAACGGATGAAGGTGTTGGAGCCTTGGTGGTAGTGTCAATTTATGCAGATTGAGAATTGGGAGCTGAATTTAGACTGCAAGGTTTTGCAACTTCGAACATGAAGATATTATACATATTTGGGTAGTGTTTGCAAATTCAGCCATGAAAATACGTATTCGGGTAGCGTATCACAACATTCTGATAGTCTCAATACGTAAAATAACATATCTAATACATATTACTAGTGTATCTGTATCAAATACGTATCTGAGACCGACACTCTCCACAAAGTTCCGTATCCTTGCATCAGATAACATGCATAGCCATGTACCGTGCCAGGAATATATGAAATTGCTGTGTCTGACATCCCATATTTTGTTCAAACTCAGTGCTCATGCTTGTATCCAGAATTCATGGAATGAGATTGGAAAAAGTAAACTATATATCAACGTGATTATCATATTGTCTTATTACTCAACAGTTCCAGTTCAAAGTTAATTATGAAGATCAATGTACTAAAAGAACAAATATGAAAGCTGAAATGCAACTATGATCTGTGACTTTTCAATTAAAAAAATTGCAAGGAAATGGAAAAACAGTACACTCAAATAACAGAAGAAAACAAACAGGGCTATGTTACTGCAGAGAGAGAATGATACCTGGAATTCAAAGGTTCTTTATCACACTTCAATTTGTACGGTCCAGGCAGAGGTAACCGCCTGCATGCATAAAGATAACTCACTAGGTTACAGAAAGCAAATGATCAACTAACCATACAAAACCAATTTGAAGAACAATATATGCTTAAATCACTAAAGACATATTACTTCTAAAGATAAAGGAGAAAAGATTACCGATTTAACTACAGGATCTTAGTTGAGGTGCATTAAAGTATACTACTACTAAAATAGATTCATTTAATTATAGGGTTACCAAAAAGGATTGGGAAGCAACAATATAATGTTAACAATTTACCCCAGGAGAGCTTTTTACCTAGAATTCAGGGCAAAACTAGTAGACAATGAAGATGATTCAGCTCGGGCAGAATCCCTTCCAGATGCTCCACTGGTCGTATTTTTATTAACTGCACCAGTGCAGTTGGGAGCATGATACCTTTGCATTTCTTCCAACAATTACCGGCATACTGCACCCAACATGGAATCGCTACAAGGAGCTGTATAAGCCAAACTGCAATGAATCAAGACAACTTTGTTGGCAATGATCATCTAGGGAAGCCATAAGATGAATTCATATTCATATATACGAGAATTATACTGGAAGATGAAATGGCCACAAGTAGAGCTGGAATGCCAAATGAAATGAGTAAAGAACAAAGAGGCATGTAAGTATACTGACACAGGGCAGAGATCATAGTACCTAAAACTCAAAAATACGTAGTGAACAGTGAGCACCTTCTCTCAACAACTAGAGAAAGTGAATGGAAAACTTCAGCGGTCTGAAGATTAAGAACTTAGCTTGTGGGCATAAAACCCAGTATGTGGAATCCCCAATTTGTTCCATCAACCTCTAATCATTCAAACTGTGACAGAAGGTATAAGCAAAACACCATATCATTTGTCAGGGGAAACAAGGATACGGGTGAAATGAAAAATGTAGAGCAAGAGACCAGAAATTAAGTACCCTGAAGTTATTTGACCATGATTTAGATGCATCTATCTAACCATAATATATTCATTGATTCACTTAATTGTGAAGTAAACCTAGATGTAAGGTGAGCTTTAAATGGCACTTTGGAGGTGAGGTTGATAATTCAAACTCTACAGACAGAAATGCCAATTAATTGAAGTTAACAGATATTAGTGTGAAGCATATGCGTGAAATATGAGAATAACCACTATGAGACTTGCAACAGTTAATCATCAGACCTATAATTTGCTAAAATCCTACAAAATCCAAAGAGCACAGACTGGCTGCAAAGCTTGTGGCTTTAACCTCATCTCAAAGGTTTATAGTTGCAGCATCTACACTCAAACAATAATGAGAAATCTTACATAAAACCCCAAGAAAACTGATTGAGAAATAAAACAGGGCCTAAAGTTACGTAGTTAAAATTTAAATTTTACTCAATAAAGTGAATACATTTGAACATCCAGCTCCCTCAAACATATGTACACACATAACACATCAGTTTGGGTTGTTAACATTATTCAAATATTTTTCAGGAGAAACAACAACAAAAACTGAATCTTGTTCAACACAATCAAATAGCGCAATCAGATCTAAAAAGATGAAAGATACAAATTCGAAATCAAAACATAATCAACCCCAAGCGCGAAATAGCAAACAAAAAACAATACCAGAAAATTTCGGGGAGAAAAGGAAACGAACAGCAGCTTTGCTGCTTACGGCTCCGGCGCGGTGACTACTGGTGAGTAATGACGGCACTGTCCGTGATAGATGCGAACTGGAGGAACCAGACTGGGGAGGTCGCGGCAGGGGCTGAGGAGACTCGGTGAGATCGCGGCGTGGGGTAG
>JAYMTH010001893.1:0-13685 GCA_036897465.1 Pelargonium australe | reverse complement strand
TGACGCAAAAAACACAAGGACAACAAGCCTTTGCCTTGACCCATCTTGGTTGAACAAAAATATCACAGCTGCCAGCTTTAGTATAAGCAACAAATCAAGCTGAAATGCAATTTGAAATCTTCTAACAGCAACTTGTCTTTGAGGCGCAGCTTGTGGATGTTGCTGTTGTCCTCCCACTTGCCCATGCTCCTCACCAGTTGCCCCAGCCTCAGTACGCCTACTGTTAATGGAGCAAATAAAGGCAGAGTAAGAAAACAAAAAAGACAGCCAATCAGAGCAGTTCCGCTAACTACATTTAACATTTGTACATATTCAATAGTATAGTTTGGTAGCAAGCACTTCAACATCCAAGATCTCAGCGTGTGACCATATGCATATATACACAGACAACATGATTCAGCAAACCTATGGGCACCATAAAGAATCACCGGACCACCTTTGTCATCTAGATGGAAATAATATATATATATATTGAGCACTGTGTTTTTTTCCCAACTGTACTACTACTAGTTAATTGTCAAATTGGGCTACACGCCTACACATAAAGGCTTAAACTTCTACTACTAAAGAGGTCAACATTATTAGTAAGGTTTCACTTGTACCATTATATGCAAACTTTTCACTTTACATTTTACCACTTCAACACTAGTATTACATGTGGATATTGTAAAGACTATACTCTCTTTATTGTCATTCATTTACCCTATACAGGGTCTCTTCCTTTTGCGTACATGAGTTCTGTGGCACTAGTTTAAAAATAAACGAAATAAAGAGTTCTAAAAATAAGCAGAATTTTACATAAAAACAATGAAGTTGGAAATCCTCACTTCTCAGATTCCCAAACTAGCATGCTGCCTCACATTTACTTACGTGGGTACATTGTATGTAAGAGGAATAAGAGTGTTTGATGGAAGTCCAGTCACGGGCCCCATATATGGGAGAACAGGAACGGCATAAATACCAGCCCCTTGGTTCATCTGTTCTTGATTTTGTGAAGGGTTCAATCCCGGAAGAAGCGTAGGGTACATAACTGGAAACATTTGCATATCACTGTTTGGAAAACCTGGGAAACCAGAGAATGATGGAACCTGAGATAACAACCGAAAAATTGGATGAGAACAAGAAATAAAAATGTCACGTAATAGTAAAATATACAAAACCAAAGAAAATATAGCTCGTTCATAATAGCTATAAAGCATACCTTACAATTTCCTAAGATCAATGCCTACTTGCAGTGTGTTTTCAAAACTAATCATTAACTGTAAAAGCTATTACTACCATATTAACACATGGAAAGGAAAACAATAAAGCAAGTTACCCTTACTAGTCAAAGAAGGATTATGGAAGACCCTATGCTTACACAAAAGAAGTTGGCACAAAAGAGTGTTATAGTGTACAAGAATTCTATATAATAACATTGTTAAGTTATGTTCGCTAAGTTTTTGAATCTTCTAATGATTTGTTATCCAATAATTATGTGGGAATTATTTTGGTAAAAACTAATGAAATACCTTTTCATTCTAGCACATATAACAATCATACCAAACACTATAACGAGCTTTCTAACTGGAATAAAAACTTATCATGGGTTTATATGAATACGAAACACACTGTATTGAATGACCATAATGGCTAGAATGGCATTCTAGCACGAATGGTCATTCCGTTCCATGCATGTGTACCAAACATAGCCTAAGTGTCTGGTCATGGTAAGCTGAACCTGCTAAAGGGACCAATAATAAGTTCTGGATATAATAGTTCTCCAAGATTCTGAATAGATTTTTTGCTTCGTTCATGAGAAAATACAAAAAGTTAGTTAAGCACAGTTCTTTTATATTCTTGGGGATGCATAAGTTCAATATACTAGATAATGCTCCCTGTTCAGTTTGGAGGACCAGCTCTTCTTGTAGTAAGGGACATAGAATAAATGGCTGCTTCTTGGATAATTCTAAGGAGGCGACAGAGTGTGGTTTTAGATAGGAATAACATAGACTATAGCCCCAAGCAGTAGGCATTTAAGGTTTTGTAAAGTTATTTATAGTCTAAATCAATTCAATTCAGTTCCAATTCCACATCTGCTGATCATCGGATCCATATCTCAATAAATGGAAAAACCATACACTCATTTGTACCACTGAATTATCAAATAAAAAGGCATTGGAGAAGATACACTAGGGCTACTAAAATTTGCATAATTAAGGTCGAATTTAAACATATATTGGTAGCCTCAAATACAATGCCAACACGTTTAGCCAATTCAAAATCCCCACTCATAAAATGTTCAGTCAAAATACAAAATTTAAACCAACCTTCTCTACGGAATCCCGAGAAAACCATTAGTATCCAGAATACGAAAAGTATATGCACAAATTGAAAATAAATCCTTGAAACACAGATAGATCTCAGGAGAACCCAAAACGCCATGAAATTGGGATATAAGGAGCGATATGACGAAACTTGAAGAAATCAAATGGCAAACGAACCGGGATCGTCAGAAGATGCAACTGAAAACCCGGAATTAAAAATTAGAAATAGAATTGAGCTAAAGATGAAACCTGGGGTTGCTTGAGAGCTTGTTGGGGAGATGGCGCAGGCGGTTGGGAGGTTGACGACACCGTTTCGGGTTGTTCCGCCATTGGAGATTATCGAGAAAAATGGAGATCAGAGCTTCTTCCCCTTATTTTATTTTCTTCTTGTTTCGACAGTCGTACGTATTAAGTAGTAGTCATGAGCTTAAATATATTACGTGTCATTTTATGAGGATGCCTATAGACATACGACACGTGTATAATTATATTTACACACTGACCTCACCTCACTGCAAATGTTAACTATGAAATTAACTCCCAATCATAATGTCAAACAATTTTTATTGCTCTATCATGGATTAAGGAGTCGGGATGTAGGTCGGTTATACTCGAGAGGGATTCACTTCGGGTTATCTCGGACCTCACGTTAAATTCTGAGACGTGCAGTGAGTATGCCATCGTCTTAGTTAACTGTTTTAAGTTAGTTGGAGATTTCGATCACATCTTCTTCTTTTCTTTTGTTAAGCGATCCGTGAATGAGGTTGCTCATAACATAGATAGGACATCCAATTCTTTGTCTAGTCGTATGATTTGGAGCGAGGGGCATTGCCCGGATTGGATTATGCAGTTGTTAATTTCTGACTATAATTTTTTCTTTAGAGTTGACTTTAATTTTTTTTTGACACGAAGAACCTTGGTATATTATTCCCAAGAGCAAATACAAGACATAGAACTAGAGCCCTAGTAGACCTATGAGCCAATGCATTCACTAATTTAAAAACAAAAGAGAGCAACACATTCTCATAATTGGAAACTAACATCAAACAAAACCAAACTAGCATAACATAAATCAAGCAGAAGTGCAGAACCAAACTAGCAAACTATAACCATATGGCACCCCGGACCCTAACGCGAGATCCGACATGACTTGTTTGGAACCTTCCTCCACACCAATAATAAGACCATAAAGACTTCACATATCAGACTCTATCTCGAGATTCGAGATGACTCGTTGAGCATCACTCTCTTGACTAGAATGTTCCTCCACCCGAGCGGCATGATCCATGAAAGAGCCTCTCTAGTGGCCATAACCTCCACCAAGAAAAACGAGCGAGCCAGACCATCCAAATTCCAACAACCCTCTCCCATGTCGCGTCCATTGTGGTCCCTGAGAGTCCATCCAACCCCATACCCGTATTGGCTGAAAGTCGTAGCCATGCTTTCAGAGCAAAAGCAAGAGCAAATCGAAGCCAAAGCCAGATCCACAACTAGCCAACCCTCAACAACAAGACTAACCTCACACAACAACCCCAGTCAGCAAATCAAGCCCTCGACCCGCGATCTCGATGCACTGGTTAGCCGCCGAACAACCCCGGAAAAAAACGAACACAACCGCCTTTAATTATTCAATCTATAAACTCTAACTGTTAATAGTAGCAGAGCGCGTCACAAGGACGGAGAGACCACTTGTTCATGAAGCAGAGGCCTGTGCTCCACCGATTCCAGCGGCGGCAGCCCAACCAAGGGTAGAGCGCTTTTGCCTAACCCTACGTAGCGTTGACTCTAATTAATAATACATAAATTATTATTCTAAACAAAAAAGTAATTTTATAAATACAAAAACGAAATATAGGTGGCCTTGGGATGCCATTATGTAACGATAGGTAGTGTTTGTATTAAGGCCTTGTTTGTTAACATTTCTCTAGATACAGAAGTGACTATCATCTCGTTTCATATAATCCCACGTCATAAACTGGCTTCAAATTTCAATTTATGTTTGTTTTTCACTTACTTTTAAACTACCCGTGACCTCAAACATAGTCATTTCATAAAATAATTTTGTACTTAAATATTTTATATATGCCACGTAAAATTACTTATATTTACTTTTGTTACCAAACAATTTTGCCTTAAAATTTGGTATAAAACAACTTCTACAATATGAGAAGTGTTCCCAAGCAAGCACTAAAATTAGGTTCCTGAATTTTTTAAATATTAATGTTAGTTTGACCAAACTCACTATAGACTTCAAGGAGCTCCAAAAATGAATAGTAGCTGACTTCCAACATAGCCTTATCAAACAAATTAGTGCAGGTACAGGTTATGAGAAATTAGAGCTTGAAAAAGACAATTTCCAGAAGGCAATCCAAAAGTTGCTAAGTCTGTATGTAACTCAGCATTTAGTACTTCCCAAACTCATTATCTTCACTATATTTTTAACCTAATCAAACCTTCAAAAGAAAGCAAAAACATTTGACATAGCTCAATCTCACTTCCAGGGGAGTGAATGCAACAGTTGAAAGCTATTTACAGGTTTAGAGTAGTAGTATATACACAATTGTTTGTTGCTACAATATTAGAGTTTAAATCACATATCTCCAGGAAGAAGAAGAAGAAGAAGAAGAAAGTAACAACTTATTAAACAAAGTAAAAAAGTAGGTATAAACATTACAGCCACCACCCATGACATGACCAAGAAAAACACACAAACAGGAACAGAACAGACTCATCCCCTTCCCTATTATGTCTGGGATTCTACATGTTCCTTAAATTACCCTCCCTCCTACCATACCTTTCCTTTCTCTCTTGGCCATTTACTCCCGGTAACAGCAATCAATCTAACTCTTATTTTTTCATAAAATGGCGCCTCGGTGTCTCTGCCCTGTACAACATAACCTTTACTTGCTCTCAACTTTCTGCTCACCTTTCCTCTTTCCTTTTCCTTTCAGCATTTAGACAGACAAGCGAGCAAGTCTGCAAACACCAATCACAAACAACAAAATATTAAAGGGGATCTCTCAAATGCTTAATATTGCAACACAGAAAGTTCTCGCGGTGACAAGTGCAAGTCCAATTCAAGCTCAAGATGAAACAACCAAATATATACAGTACATATGAAAACATGAAACAAGGTAGGATAACTTCTGCCATTACATTTGGCATTGTCTGGTTACTGTGAGCAGATATGCTGTGGTATATTTTCTAGTTAACTACAGTTCATTTAGTTAGTGTGAATACAATGGGCACTAAATATACTAACATACAGTAGCGCATAACCTAACATTACAATATTATTTACTGTCAAACCACCAGATAATTAGAATGAACAAAAGCATACAGGGCTCTCATCTCTGATATAAGGAATGAGTAATTTGGCTACACTGAACCAAATACAGAAAACATAATGTTGGCTGAGTATCTCATTAGAAGTCGGCGATGCATAAAAAGATCACAGCAAAGGTTTGCTGTTGTGCCTCTCAAGCACATGGCTGTTCTCTTCAGGCACATGCCCCACTCAAAGAGCGCACACTCGTGCACCCTAAATACACGACACCATTCTCTCATACGCATACCCGTGCAACCATTTGCACGCCTGTACACAACCCACAATTATGTTCGCCATCATGTACATTGAAAAGAAACATATAGCACATTCAGCCAACATGTGAGTCGAAGAAAGCCGCATGATTTCCTCAATGAAGTTGCATGCCTGTGCTTCAAGCAAGCGTATGCGAAGCGTACTGCTAAAAGAAGATTGCAAGGAGCACGAGGATGTGCGGGCCCTTTGCATTCTTGTGCACCCACCCAAGAATCTTTTGTGCTCTCACGTACAGTCCAACTCCAGTCATGTGTGGAAGCTTACGCCTCCAAAAAGCTCTCCCATATTGTCACACGAGATACGCACCGCAGTGGCCCTTGTCCCTCCCCACAAGTTCCTAGAGGTCCCATTTGCCCTCCTGCTAATAGATTTCTAGTGACCACACCGAAAACACTAAACCAAATCTAGTGACATCATGCCCAAAGGTAAACGATACTCAGATGAAGACTCTAATAATAATTGACAATCTACTACACCCAAATGATAATTAGAGACCCTTAAATGCACCGTACATGGTATGCCCGGGAGGTAACCGTGACACCCAGAAACGTCGGTTGGCCTCTAGCATCCCAAAGACGTGTAATAATCCAACATGAGACCCACAATGCCACATTAGCTCTTGTCAACTAATCAAAGCACGACACCACATCATTGATGTTAATAAATACCCCACCCTTCATTGGGGAGAATGTCATACTCTTACCTTTTTATTCTATACATTCTTGTAGAACCCTAAATTCCTTCTAGAGATTAATTCACATGCAGGAGGGAAATTCCAACATAGTGAACATACATGCTAGTTTTTACTTAATGCATGTGTTCTTCTGTTTCATATACAAGTATCTCAAAAAGGGTGAAGGCCTCGTACGAGATTCACTGCCAGGCAGCAACTATAAACAGTTTCTAAAATGAAGTCGTAAAAAGTAGTAGACTATTTCCAAAAAGCAAAATATTCACGTTTGGAAAGCAAGTTTGAATGAAGCTCAACGCCCATTAATGAGTTTAGGCTCTCAAATGTGGATTAGGTGGTGATCCAAAGCAATCATATAGAACTCACAACATGAAACTATAGTAACTACAACAACCTAAACTTTAGATACACCATTCCCTGCTTATTAGCAAGTCATGTAGAACAAACACTGGAAAAACAGTAAGTGGTAGTTGCAAAGGGACTAGAACTCACCTTTGTAATCAATTTCACTAAGGACTTGCAACTTATCCTTCTTCATTTTCAAATTGAGATTTTTTTCCTGAATGGGTTGGCACTTGAGCCTTAGCTTCAATTGTAACGCAAGCCTCAACCTCAGCTTCAGCCTCAGCCTTTGCTTCAGCCTCAGTTATAGCCTTTGCTTCAGCCGCAGCTATAGCCTCCGCCTCCGCCTCTGATTCAGCCTCAGCTATAGCCTCAGCCTCTGCTTCTGCCTCGGCTATAGCCTCAGCCTCTTCCGCTGCAAACATCAACTCTACATCTTCATCCTCCTCCTCCACCTCTTCCTCTTCCTCCTCCATATCTAAATTTGACAGATGTCTAATATCACCACCTGCAATAAAATAATTTTACATATAAGTTTCATAAGTCACTCTAGAATAAATATCTAAATACACAATAGTGGATTAAAGGTAAACATTGTCCTACACATGTAATTGGCAATAGTTAATAGAGTAAGTATTGTTTAATTCCATTTCCTATACACACATCTAGATGTATGTGTAATTCCATTTTCCACACACACACACACATCTAGACGTATGTTTAATTCCATTTTCCATACACATATTTCAACATGACCCTCAAAGACATGGGTACTTAAGACCACTCAATTCAAGCAGCAGTTGAGTGAAGAGAGGTACCCATGAAGCTTGTGCATACCTACTCAAGTTCCAACTAGAAAGTTGAAGCGATTTATTTCCTATCTTTGACACACGTGATTTATGTTATCGGTCTAACAAAGGCTTTTTAAGAGTAACAAGTATATACTTGAAAGTTGAAACATTAAATAGTTTGGGCATCATGTTATTCCTTCTTATATGCGATCTTGCCTATGTTTGGAACATTAATTTAGTATAGGTATCGGGATGCTTTGGTGATTTCTGAACGGTAGCAATTCTGTAGTGTTAGTTTAAGCTAAGGGTGTAATCAAGTTGAATCAAGTCTGAAATTGTGACGGCTCCACTCAGCTCGGCTTGGCTTGAAACTTTTTAATTATCTTGAGTTCAAGCGAGCCTATAAAACTAAAAATAATATAGTTCTTGTACTATAGGCTATTTTTTTTTTTTTGTTAAAGATATAAATATTTGAATTCACTCATTCTCTCTTAATTTCTATCATTTCCTGCTTTGATTTTTGTCCTTTTCGTGATATTTTTAGTTGATATTTCATTACATAAACAATAACCCTTATGAACATTGACATCATAATCAAAACCGATCAAATGTTCTATTATTACTCCTTATCATATGCAAAAGGCCAAAAGCTATGGGCAAATTATTTTTATTATTGATTGCCAGCCTCACTAAAATTACTCTTTTCTCCTGAAGTTCAAGGTCCTACATTTCAGCTTGAAGTTCAACCAGGGCATCCCTTTTTTTTCTTTCACTGGTTCCTAAACTTTCCATTACAATTTTCTCTTCTTCCTGCACTCTAACAATTAATAATCACAATCATAGCATGATTTGCAATCAAGGCACTCTTCCTGTGTTTCTATCTTCCAAACGATCAACTACAAAGACAAGTCCATCCTAGGAATTAGGACCATACTATATATAAATAAAGAAAGAAAGAAAGAAAGAAAAGGGTTTGAGAAAATAACGAATAAATCACATTTCCACCAAACCTAAGCAGTTTCATGAACATTAACTTGGTTGAATCCTAAAACTGCTGAGCTAACCCCTTCCCAGACTCTTCAGCTCAAGCCGAAATGCTTATGTCCGACTATACACCAGATTTATTTGACACTGAACATATTAAATCTATTCCTGATATTCATAAGAGAATTCCAGCTGATTCACTTCCACAATCAACAAGATGGATAATTGGACAAGCAACCATCAATAATTAGTACAGAAACTTCAATACCCATCCTCTGTAATGCCAAATATTGTTCATACAATCCCAAATATTTCATCCCAAAACATATACACATAACCAGTCTCCTACGAAAATGACAAACAAGTATCTCTTAGTACAGAAAAATTAGCTATTATCAAAGCAATTAGGGATGCAATTACCAACAACTGAACAGAAATTAGGGGTGCAATTAGAGAGAAAAAGGGTTACCTTGGAAAAAGGAGGAGGAGGGCCAGCCCTGAAAGGTGGTAAGGGAGAGGGACTCGTCGTTGGAGAGGGTATTGTGGCTGTGATTGGTCATCTTCACCAGCATCTGGGCGATGTCGGAGGGGCTGCGGCTGCCGACGCGGGGCGGGACCCAGAAGGAGGATCCAGGAAGGAAGGGCAGCCAGTCTGGCGTGGACTTGAGCACGGTGATCCGGTGAATCATCTCCTCCAGCTTCTTCACGCCCATCACCTCCGCATCGCCGTCCGACGAGGTCACCGCTTGGAGGTCCACCTCTATCAGCTGGCCCCTGCCGGAATGGGAGGATCGGTGGCGGCGATGGTGGTGTACGGCGGCGACCGAAGAGGGAAAACAGGGTCTGGATATGATAAACCGCCGGAGTAGGGTTGTCTGGGTAGAGATTCGGAGGACCATTTTTGGTTATTGTTTCTTCTTCGTATCGAAGCAACGAAATATCTGACGACGCTAAACAAACCGACCTTGGGAGAGGATAGGTATATATATATATATATATACGACCAATTACGGAAAAATTAATTTGTCATTCTCGTTCCAAAATTGCTCTAGCGATGTGTCACAAATTAAACCAACCAATTTCAACGTATTAAGCATTTCATGCTTATCAATTAACATAATTAGATGTGTCATGTTTTATGTATTGTTTAAAATTATGTTATACCTCATTGGAGGTGAATATGAGCGTAAATTGATGATGTGGTATCACTTAATTGGATGAGAGCCTTTTTTCTCAATTATTTATATAAATCAAATGTAGGTTTAAGCCTTATTTGATAAGTTTACTTCATGTTTATAGAGGTAGTTGGAAGGAGTTTATATTGTCTATAAAGAATATGAGGTTTGTATGGTAAAAAAATGTCTGGATTTGGAGAAAAAAATTATTGTTTGATAAAATTGTTTAAAATGAGAGGTATTATTATGAAATGACCACATTAGCCTCAGACAGAGGCAACAAACTTAGAGATGATCCCACATATATATGTGGGCTTACCGTCTGACCGGTATAGCCCACATTTAAAAGGGTCCACCGCTCAAATTAATAGAGGTAACAAACTTGGAGGTAAACCGACATGAATATGTGGGCTTACCGTCTAACTAATATACCTCACATTTTATAGGGTCCACCGCACATACACAAGAAATAGATGTAAACTTATGGTTTACCTTATGACGGTGTATCTCACATTTATAGGGTCCATCGCCTAGATACATAACTATAATATAATCAATAGTAAAGTATACCCACGTTTGTGCAAGGTATACCATACAGTCAGTTAACAGAGAGAGAGGGTTGAGAGGGAGGGAGAGATAGATATGTAATATTACATCACAAAATCAGGGGTAATTTGGGCATGAAATCTCATATAGACAATTTCATTGTTCCCACAGAAGCAACCCAACTCCTGTGAGAACAATGTCGTCTATATGAAATGTTTATAGACATTCTTTCCATACCATACTTACCAAACAAAAAACTCTCCAAATAATGTCCATAGACATTTCATATAGATGTTTAGTAGAGTTACCAAACAATTCCTTAAATTTTTTTTAATAAACTACCCAGTTTTATATTAAATATCCACAAAAAATTTACAATTTGCTATTTGTCTGATTAATCCAACGGATTGCACTTTTTTCTTTTAATGACGTCCATTATACACATGTTTTTTTTAGTGTTATGGAGTATGTTCTTGATTTTCTTAACAGGGGCGGACCCAATAACTGTAATATGTAGGGGTCAAAACAAAAAATTATTCAATTTTTTCCACAAAATATGAGGTCAAGTGACCCCCATTTGATCAAGTGGATCCTCAATGTCTTTTTATTCTTCAAGAAATTAAATACACAAAATCAAACACCGAATTGTAAAGTTTTGGTGAGTATCGTTACATTTAACCGCCAGATAGCAAATTGTAAAGTTTTGGTGGATATCTGATTCGAAAATAATTTTAAGGATACAATTGATTTAAGTAAGTAGTTCATATGTTGTATCTAACATTAATCATATCATTAAAATACTGCATGAATTGGTACTTTTGGAAATAGTTTGCTTTAAAAAATGAAACACAAGAGCATATGGAGGGGATCTACATTCATTCCTATAGATTTCTTCATTCTGTTTTAAATTAAATTAAATTATTTCTATTTTAAATTCGTAGAATGTGTTGAAATAATTTCTTAAAAAGAAAACGAATACACTTATTTCGAAACAAAAATTCAAATGAATCACGACCCTGATTTTGGGACGAAGGCAATATCATTTTCATTAATAGTTAGCTGGTTAAAGCAATTAGTATCTAGAAAACACAGAATAATCTCATTACACTTAAATGATATACAATATGACACATATTGAACAAGAAAATGAATGTTCTATATTAGGCCACCATGGTTCTGGTTCCCCAGTTGTGCTGTACTAGTTGGAAAGCTGAAGGGATCGCCAAACGGATTCGAAGTCGTTGGTTGCATATGTTGTTGAACAGATTGATAGTTGTAAGGTACCATGTTTTGTTGCTGTGGATAGAATTGTTGTTGTTGTTGTCGCGACAACATTTGCTGATGTTGTTGCTGAGCAAGCTCCATCTGCACGTTCGTTGGGGGCGCAAAGTTGTTTGACATCATGAATGGATCGTGTACTTGTGCTCGTTGTTCGAAGGGATTTGGGACAGACATCTCGTAGCCATGTCCTAGCCCGTACCCCGAGTTTTGTATTTGCAAGTTTCTCCTAGCAGAATCATCTTCATACAAGCTATCAAGTAATAGTTTGTCAAATCCACCTCCCTAAAACCAAATCAATCAACATTAACATGTGATGTTTCAATGTAACCTTAACTATATCAGTAAATCTAGGCCAAAAGGAAGCTTATTTTCTAGTGTTTCTGATACAAACATGATTTAAGGTTGTAAGCATAGATGGTAAAAACATCAGTGACATCAAGAAAACAATAGTACTACCAAAACTACTAACCAGTTTGGGTTGTGATGCGCGATTAGTGTTACTATTGTTGTTAGGTGCGGTGACAAGTGCGAGCTCCCATTCTGAATCATGTAGTCTGCTCAGATCGCTAAACGTCGAAGATTGTTCATTGCCTACATATATAGTTTCCCAAACCATGAAATTGCATCATGAACCAACATTGATGATTTAGGCCATAGTTAGGAATCATGTAACACCTACCATTTGGGAGTATTGCAAGAGCCAATGCATTGCTTTCCTCTAGCTCTAGAGCTTTTGGGTTTATTTCAGCAGCGAAACCCTGCGCGCAAGCAACGTAACATAACATACATAAAATGGCTCAACAAGCTTGAAAGCAAAATGTTGCAAAATTAAAGGACTCACCAGTAGATCTCCTTCGGTATCTTTATCTTCTTCGGTTGCTATAAAGGGCGGTTCCTCAACTTCCTCCTTAGGTTGGGCTTCGTCTTCGGTTTTCACCATCTCTTCCTTGTCTTCAACTGGTTTTCTATGATTTTCTTTGGGCTCTTCTTGCTCGTCGTTATCAATCAGTTCCTGCTCTTGATATTCCTATTTTTCATAACACATGCTTATAACATATGGCCCAACTAGTACAAAATTCTGATCAAATGCATAGAAAACTAAAAGTTCTTGACATAAAACGGACAATTTTCTTACCAATCTGTTATTTACTGAACCGGTCTGAGGTGCTTCCTTTATATACTCTTCCATTGTTTGGAGAAATGATGGAGGCGGCTGCTCGCGCAGAAAAAGAGTTCATGAGCACCAATTAATGGCATTTTATCGAATCAGTTCAGCATGACGAGTACAACAAACCTGTCTCAGAGTCGGAAACTGAAAGTTCCTAGCCATCTCTAGACTTCTGCAATGATCATAAAGGTCTGCAAGATTCTCAGCCTATGTAACAACATAACATGGGCAAAAATCAGGAAAATAAGGTATTGAAACTATGTAAAAAGAAGATCTTCGTAAGAACGAATGGTTGTGTAACCTGTTGGCCCGCTCTCTTGTAGATGTTAAGCGCCTTAATGGCGTCGTGTTTTGACATATCAAAGAACTGGATGGAGATGTCAAAAATGACAGTTAATTGTATGAAATTTTGATTGTTCTATAAAGATCTGTGAGACAAATCTTACCACATCCACAAGATTTATGATTCCATCATTGATGGCACAATATACTTTGAAGCTCTCTTTCAACACCTACATGAACAAACATATAGTTCAGTCATGAACAAGCAAAAAAGAGAGGTCAAGACATGTAAAATGGACATGTTTCTTGCATACCAGGGCCAATGCATATTGTATGAGATGATTGGTGTAAGCTGCTCCTTCTGGCTGCAAAATTACCAAAACGACGCGTTCGAGAAAAATAAGGTAACTCAATGGGTAGAACACAAGGAAGGCTAAAAGATCCATTTCATATCAGATCTTACATGACAACTAATAAGGCGGTACATAAGCTGTTGCAACGCGGGTAGCTGCTTTAAT
>JAYMTH010001892.1:0-13688 GCA_036897465.1 Pelargonium australe | reverse complement strand
CATTATTTTATTGATAAATTAATTGCATTAATACTAATACAAAAGTAGATAGTTAAAATAAGACACTAACCCGAGCACTGCCGGGTTAAAAACTAGTAAAAATAAATATTCTTAAGCAAAATTATTGTTTAGAAAAGAAGGGCAATTTGGGAAAAGAGAAGAAGAGAGAAAGGTGGGAGTATTCGCCGAGTCTTGAAGTCTCATCGTGCATGCATATATTTTTGTGTTCTTCGTCTCTATGTTAACAACTCTTCTCCATGCACAACAACCCCTTCTCCGACAACCAGATCGCCGTCAACTCCCCCCGGTCGCCGGAATCCGAAATCTGCTCCGATCCATTCTCCTCTCTCAGCTCCACTTCTCACAACTTCCAGATCGAGCATCGACAGCTCGTGGACTCGGTAAGACCAAAACTACACAGAAACTGAACTAGCCGTTTCGTCCCCAAATACATCGCCGGAATGAGATAGTTTCATTCCGATTGTGAAATACATAGTGTTTCAGGTTAGCTGCTCTGGATTTTACGCTTGCGTTTGTCGATTTGGTTATGCGATTTGATTAATTTCTGGTTTTCGAGCTCCGTGCAATGGTCAGATCGTGATGGAGGATAGTTAGGGCTTTTTTTTAATGTTCCGATTCGATTACTGGAAAATTTCAGGATTGTGTTCGAGAATGGCTTCGAGCGTTTGCATGAATGTGGTGTGTGGAGCGTCCGTGACGTCCGCGGAATGTCGGAGAGGCTGGACTATGCGATCTGGCGAATCCGCCGCGCTATGCGAGAAGTGCGGGTACGGTATCAGCTATTTTCTGTTCATTTCAGTGTGTAATCACTTGAATTTGTACGGACGGCTCGTTTTCTGAGGTTCAGTATGACAGTATGGGTATAATGGAGATTTTCTGGCTTCAATTTAATCTTGTTCCCCTGATTTGGGTGTTTTGATTCTATATTGGCTCAATTCTTTTTGTCTATCTGTAAATATGGTGTGATTTTTATTAATATGTTTGGAATTTGATCATGCTGCTTGGTTTGTGAGGTTTAGATTGGGTTTAATGGATTTTTTTTTGCTTGAATTTTTTTATATTCCCCTCAATTTGGGTGTTTTGATTCTATATTGACTTTTTTTTTTTAATCTTCAAATATGTTGTGATTTTTATTAATATGCTTGAATTTGATCATGTTGGTTTTTTCATAGATTTGGATAATTAGTGTGATAAAGAGGTGGTGATGGTTATTGCTGAAGTAGCATTATAGATTAATTTTTTTATCTCACATTATTTTTTCTTTTAATTGATGATGTAAATTATAAAATAATTATTATTGGCTTATTGCTATTGTTATTATCAATCCGATGAACTAAATTTAGTAAAAGAATCTCATTGGGAGTAGAGCATAACAAACTTGACCATTAGTTGACAAACCAAGATTTAAGGATTATGCCAAAACACTACATTTTATGGTCCGTGATTTTAATTTGTTATATTGTTTTCCTTTTGTAAGATCTGCATTTGAGCAATCCAAATTCTGCGATGTGTTCCATTCAAAGGAGTCTGGTTGGAGGGAATGCCTATCATGCAGAAAGGTGAGCTAGTAGCCTCAATTCTGTTTGGTTCCTTACCTTCAACCCCACAAATCCATATCATATTCAATGGTATAATGTGTAATTAAATTTAACATTGACAGCGACTCCACTGCGGATGCATTGTTTCAAGGTCTTTGCTCACTCTACTTGATAGTGGTGGCGTAAACTGTGCAAAATGTGCTATGAACTCGGGACTTCAACCTGTAAGATCTATTTACATTCATTTTCATTTAACTATCTCTTATATATACCACTATTATTTGTAGAAACTCTGAATGCATGCATTTGAGTAGTTTTTTTGTTTGTTAGATGTTAGCGTCATATCAACCTTAATATGTGAATTGTGACAAATTATGGCCACCATTAGGGCACACCTTGCCCACTTCTGCAGACAAACCGCCATTTAAGCTGTTATTATTTGACAAAACAAAGGTGCATTTGGATGGCCTTAAATTCCTTGTGGTTTTACCTGGTACTCTGAGTAAATACTGCTGCTTCTTCGCTTGTTAGTTTCCTTATAGTAGGTTGTCAAAGGGAATATAAAAAAATCAGTATATTTATCAAAGAATATGAATATATTTGGTTAAGAGTTAAGCCATTGCTGATATGGTTGATTTTATTGTCATTAGCTGTTAAATTTGTGGAGTATGATGCTTTGCCTTGTTGGTTTATTAACTGCGTCGCTGGTGGGAGTCCGAGGACGTAGCGCCTCGGCAGGGATCTCGCTATGGATGTAGGTCACATTGACTGATGTAAATCCTGTGTTTTGTGTGTTTGATCTGTTCTTGTTCATTTTCTTGTTCTGGTGTGTTTTGATTCGTTTTTACTGTGGTTCGTACACCTACGGTTAACACTCTTTGTAGAGCATGCCATGCATTCGGTATTTTTTATAAATATTATTCTGTTCAACCTTATGAATTTTATGATGATTATAGTGTATTCACACAGATGGGAAGTGATGAGAAGTCTAATGGATTTGGCATGTTAAAAGTTCATAATGAAGTGCCATCCACTTCTGCGGACAATCAATTGAATGGAGTTAGTTTTGACAAAATAAAGCATACACAGTTAAACAATAAAACAGTGGGCATTGAGCTCAGACATTTGCTTCAATCTCAGAAGGATGACACAACTGGATCATTTGGGAAAATGAAACAGGACATTTTTCCTTCTGCGGGAGAAGCTGGGAGCCAATGCTTTTCGAATTTCAATAAAGCATCCAAAGGATCCTTTCAAGTTGCCAAACAAGAAGTTGGTAACGCAAATACGGGTACAAAAGATATGTACGAGTCCCTGGCTCAGACAAGTTTGAGTATCACTCTAGGCACTCCTATTTCAAATGCATTCTCTGGTGTTGCTGTTGATGAAAGGGAAAATAGCAGGACATCATCTCCATTTCAACAGGGACCTAGGTCTCGCCATCTGTTGCCTAAGCCCCCGAAGTCACCCTTTCCTACTGACGCAAATGCTAACATGACTTCACAAATGCGTGTTGCACGACCGCCGGCTGAAGGACGAGGGAGGACTCAGTTGCTTCCTCGTTATTGGCCCAGGATTACAGACCAAGAGCTACAGCAAATATCTGGAGAGTACGCATCATTACATCACCCTTCTTTTTGTTGGTTTTAATGCTCATATAAAACAGATAATTGTGTTCTTTGTTTGCTAACACTATGTTTACTTCACCATGCTATCTTCAAGTTCAAATTCCACCATCGTGCCATTGTTTGAAAAGGTTCTCAGCGCCAGTGATGCTGGTCGTATTGGTCGTTTAGTTCTTCCAAAAGCGTGTGCTGAAGTAAGTTTCCCAGTGTGCTTATTCTCTTTTTCTTCTTCTCTTTTTTTTTTCAAAGCACATCAGTTATTACTGCTTGTATTGCTTGTAAAAATGATGTTAAAACTTAATTACTATGCAGGCATATTTTCCTCCTATTTCTCAACCAGAGGGCCTTCCTTTGAAAATTCAAGACATAAAGGGAAAAGAATGGGTCTTTCAATTCAGATTTTGGCCAAATAACAACAGTAGGATGTATGTTTTGGAGGGTGTAACTCCTTGCATACAGTCGATGCAGTTGCAAGCAGGAGATACTGGTAGTTAAAGTTATTTTATTCATATGTTCTTAGTTGGTTTATTCATAATGCTATTGGAGGTTCATTTATATGTTACTAAACCTTTTTTTCCCATTAGATACAAGTTTTGATTTTGAATTATATTTTGATGTGGTTTGTTTTGTTGTATTTTTTTACAGTAACATTTAGTCGAATGGATCCCGAAGGAAAACTTGTTATGGGGTTTAGGAAAGCATCAAACTCATTTGCAAAGAAGGTAAGAAGCCTTAGTTAGTTTCATGTCAGCAAAATTGATCATATAATATTGATATGCAAGTGATCAAATAAACAGGACACTCAACCATCTGTCATTCCTAATGACTCTCATTCAAGTGAAACTTTCTTTTCGGGTGTTTTTGAGAATTTACCTACAATAAGTGGTTACTCTGGCCTTCCTCAGTCGCTGAAGAGAAGCACAGATCTCAACCTACATGCAGTTTCCAAACAAATGAGTTCAACTGCCGGTGACCTTGGCTGGCATAAAACTGAAAAACATGAAGGCCGGTCACTAACATCAGTGCTGGTTTCAGAGAGGAAGAGAGCTCGAAATATTGGGTCCAAAAGCAAGAGGTTGCTCATTGATAGCGAAGATGCTCTGGAGGTTAAACTGACATGGGAAGAGGCACAAGATTTGCTTCGCCCACCCCCAAGTGTCAAGCCAAGTATTGTCAAAATTGAGGATCTTGAGTTCGAAGAATATGAAGTAAGTAACTCTGATGAATTTCTCAATGCCCTCTTTATGACTTTCTTTTCCGTTATTTTAGGTAGCATTTGGATCAAAAAAATTGAAATGGAAATGAGATTCCTATTTCAAAACCATTTTCATGACCAAGAAGGCAAAAAGTCATAATACGCTAATGAAGAATGGATCATTTCCATTTCCGTTCTTGATTTCCATTCCTAAACAAAAATCCTAATCCAAAAGCTACCTTAATGTATGAAGGTTTTTCTTTGATAGAAGCTTATTCTTTTACTACCAATAAAGAAAAATATTTCTTATTTGTATACAACATCTTGTGATATTTCTGGATATCTGCATTGTGGAACCAGAGGGCTTATATATATATGTACTGCTACTACACAAACTTTTACCTACTATATACTTACATTTTTCATTTCGTTGCTCAATCATTTTACCTTCTTTTTTTCTGCGTTTACGCAGGAAGCTCCAATTTTTGGGAAGAGTAGTATTTTTGTGGTCGGTTCAATGGGGTAAGGATTTCCATGCTCATATACATATCTTTTCTTCCTTATTGTGAATCCGTAATTCATGTTCAGTGAGTAAACTTAGCACCACACAATGAACATATCTTGAAAATATTGACCTTGAGGGAAACAAAACTGATTATACTATTTTGAAGAAATTTGAAGTTAATCCATTTTTTGTCTGAATTTCAATTATCCCGATCGATGCTCACCCACTAATAAATGTTTACAAAATTGTCTGGAAACTGAGTTTCCTAATGTATTTTTTAAAGTTGAAGTAATTTACATTGCATACGGGTCATTAACTTACAGTGGACAGGAGCAATGGGCTCAGTGTGATAGTTGCATGAAATGGCGAAGGTTGCCAGTTGATGTTCTTCTTCCGCAAAAGTGGACTTGTGCAGAAAATTCTTGGGATCAAAGCAGGTCAACTATACTTTTTTTTTTTTATCAGCAAGCGTAACAACCGAGGCTCGGTTGGTTTTTTAATTTTTTTTTTCTCTTTGCAAGAAGACAACATTCTGAGTGAAAATATCCCATCTTCTAAACATTTTTGTGCTCAGGTGTGCATGTTCCGCTCCTGAAGAATTGAACCCTAGTGAATTGGATAATCTTCTCAGACTGAACAAAGGTACGGTATCAGCATTCATGTCCTTTACAACCTCACTCTATCTTTCTTTTAGATAATCTATGCCGTCTAAGCTGTTCTATTAGTAAAAAGTAGTCTCTTATTAGAGCTGACAATGCATATTTCGGGTTGAAAAGAGTTTACCCTAACCCGACCTACAAGAGATGTGGGTCACGGGTTTTACATGGAAAATGCACAGGTAGAATGTGGGTTGCCTGACCCGATCAGCTCATCTTTCATGACAAATCTGCCCCTGGACCCACAAAATGCGGGTAGGATTTTGAGTGCTCACGTACTCTTTTCGAAATGACATAATGGTGTGTTTGGGAACTAGGATTTCATTTGAATTAATGGATTGAGCCAAATCAAGTGTTTGGAAAATCTCATAAATAGGATATGAATTTGGCTCTAATCCAATAGCATTCAAAACATGTGATTTCCCAAACATTATTTGTATTTAAAAATCAATACTTCAAATCCCAAATTTTAAATGATGAATTTCAAATCAAATCTATATTCGCGTTTCCCAAACGCGGCGTAATAGTATAATCGAACCAGTTCATTGCTTCTATACATTGTTGGCATTCTTTGAAACACCTTTGATGGTATTTCACTATTTTGCCATATTGTTATCTAGAGTTCAAGAAACGGAGAATATCCGAGAGCCACAAGACACTACCAGAGCATCAATCTTCCGGCTTGGATGCTTTGGCCAACGCAGCGATCCTCGGAGACAATGTGGGTGACCTGGGCACTACCACATCAGTTGCAACCACCACCAAACATCCCCGACATCGTCCTGGCTGCTCGTGTATAGTCTGCATCCAGCCTCCCAGCGGGAAGGGCAAGCATAAGCCCACATGCACGTGCAACGTGTGCATGACAGTAAAACGCCGTTTCAAAACCCTCATGATACGCAAAAAGAAGCGTCAACTAGAGCGTGAAGAAGAGATTGCACAGAGAAATCAGCAAGCTAATGATGAAGCAGATGTAGAAAACACCTCCGCACAAGTGTCACCACAACTTGACAATTCTCCCGATAAGGACTCCAGGTCGGCCAATGAGCTAGAATCCAAGAGCCAAAGCAACAATGTTTCTATCAATGCCTCTGAACCCGGCCAAGAACAGATAGACCTGAACTCGATAGACCTGAACTCTCAGCCCGACCGTGAAGAAGAGTCTCAACAAGAGCAAACACATGTGAGCATGACGGGTCATCTTCCAGAGTCATGTCTGAAGGAGAAAGGTCTTACAATTTTGGCTAATTCCACATCACAAGCGCTGCAACAATCCATGGGAGAGAGCGAGGAAGAGCCTCAGGAGGTTGAAGAGCTGGAAATTCGAACCGAGAAATATGGCGAAACAGAGAAAACCCGGTAAGTTCCTCCATTACTATTTCTCATATCCAAAAATGTTGCGACTTATAGTTTTGTATTTGCTGTAACGGCTAAGAGTTTTGGGTTGTTTTTGTTTATATTCATAATATGTATTCTATACATAGATGGTTCCGTTGAGTTTTGAGAAGAGTGTATATGCATAATACAGCACACATTGTTTCCATTTCCTTGTCATTTTCTCACCATCCAAACAGATGAAGGAGCACAGAAAATATTTACGTACTCGTCTTTTGTATTTCCTTGACATTTTCTCAGCAACCAACCAGGAAAAAGAATGTATCGTATACATAGATGGTTTCATTGAGTTTTGAGAAGTGTATATGCACAATACAGCGCACATTGTTTCCTATTCTTGTCATTTTCTCACCATCCAAACAGAGGAAGGAGCACAGAAAATGTTTGCGTACTCGTCTTTTCCTTTTCCTTGTCATTTTCTCACCAACCAAACAGGGAAAGAATAGTAGTATATTAATCGTTTCAAAGTCAACACATACACTTACACATCAATTCATTTTCCTTCCCATTGTCTCACCAAGCAAACGAGGCAAATGAGCAAATAAAAAATGTAAAGAAACAATTCAATACTATGATTAGAGCTAACAACTCGAGTTTTGAGTTGAAGTCTGTTGACCCAAAAAAGGCTCGAGCTCGATCACGTTGTGGGTCGGATTTTCAGTGCTATTGGTTCAAGCTTCTATTTCCTCTTCCAAAAAGAAAATTGAAGTAAAGAATAGAAAAGAGTGCAAAGCGTACTTTGGGAAGAGTTTTGAAACGTAGAAGTGTGAGTTATCTAACCCGTCTCCAAATATAAAAGGATGATTCAATGCACGAAATTCCAAATGCACCAAAATAGACAAAAAAAAAAAAACAATTGAAGCCATAATTTCTTCTTTTCTCTACTTATCATTTTCTCACCAACCAAACAGAAAATACAGAGAAATAATGTTTAAGAGTACTCATCTGAAACAAATTTACAAGGAGAAATCTATACAAAGAACTAAAAAAATAACAAGAAAAATCCTTATATAAAAGGACATTAGGTTTGAGCTATATCTACAAAAGCAACATCCTCTCCAAATCCATGGGTTGGAAGGTGGAAGAACCACATCTTTATAAATTCTATATACTCTATTGAATCACTTAAAATTAATAATAGTAGTAACAATTAAGGAACTCAAAACTCACATATTTACAATCAAAACCCCTCGACGCTGGGCCTCCGAAAAGCCAAAGACGACGACGATGACCTCCGGCTTTCCAGTCGATCAAGATCCTCCAACGAGAAGATCGAGGAACAAGCCCGAGGAGGAAGAGACAATGGCAATGCTAGAGGTCTCAAAGGCGGAGATGGCGAGTAGCTCAACCTAGAAGGCGGAGATGGAGAGTAACTCAACCTAGGCGCCGGAGTAACAATCCCGTTGAGACTTGGCGATCTCAACATGTGTTTTGAAGAAATTGCTGCCGGTTCTTGAAGAGGGAAGCGACACGAGTATTTCATGTCTTGTATGGTTTTCAGTTGCTCAACAATCGCTCTCATGGTGGGTCTCTCTGATGGGTCCTTCTGAAGGCATTTTTGAGCAATGTCTGCGACTGTCCTTGCTGCTTTTGACGGGAACCGACCCTTTAGCTGAGAGTCCATGATCAACGATAACCGACAGTCATCGGTTAGAAATGGCCGGCTCCACTTGACTAAGTTCCGCTCCTCCTTTAGATGGCGGCCATCGAGATTTTTCCGACCAGTAAGTAGTTCGAGAAGAACAATCCCGAAACTCCAAACATTGCTCTTTGGAGTGAGCATTCCTCTTTCCAAAGTCTCCACAGATAGATTTGCCACAGCCTGGATGGATACAATGTAAGAAACTTAAAACCCGAAAGCTCAAGATAAATTGGTGTCGAATTTGTGAAATTCTAATCTAAAAGACTTACAACGGAGGTACTAGAAATTTCTGTCTCGGGTATTTGATCAACACAACCATATCCGGAAAGCTTTGCACTGAAATCTTTGTCAATTTGTATGCTAGCTGTTGAAAATTCACTATACATTGCCTGTAAAGACACAGGACGCTCTCTGTTAGCACGTACAGTTTCGTAGATCTAAGAGAATGAAAAAAAGTACAGAGAACCTGTGTTACCTGAAAAGGTCCTTCTTCGTGCAAGAAAGTTAAACCTTGCGCTGCGCATAGAGCAATTTTCATTCTGGTATTCCAATCAAGAGGAGGCCCATCTGATCTTCCATACAAAAGCCGATCCAAGCTTCCATGAAACAGTCTCTCGTAGACCAACATTCTTTGATCAGAACCCTCTCGTGCATGAAACCCGAGTAATTTACATAGGTTTGGATGTTGCAAAGATGAACGAGTGTTGACCTCACTCACAAATTCCTTTAAACCCTAAAAGAAGAAAAACATAGTGAGTTAACACATTGTTATTTTGACTCTTACATAATGTATAAGATGTTATATAGAACGATTATATATATCAATAAATTACCTGTGTGGACGGGTGAAGGCGAGTAACAGTGGCGTCAAACTTTTTTGATGTCGAAGCATCGTCCCCAAAGGAAGCTTTATATATATACGAAGAAAGACCTTCTGACATGCATCGGTCGGAAGAAAAGTTGAGGCAAGCCGACGCAACTTCCTCGTATGGAAAGTTTCGAAGTGTTCCGGTAGGAGGCAGTGGTAAGGGTCCGGAAGCAAAAAGCGGGCCACTAGCATTTCCGTAGTTGAAACTTGTTGTTGTCTTCAGAGTCGCATTGCTCTGAGGCGATGGTAAAGGAAGAGGTTGTGGGCTTGGGGACGGTTTTTCCTTGGTGAACCCAACTCGGGATTTTGACTCATCTTGCTCATCGTACTCAACTGATGAGAGGCCATCTTGTTCTGCAGCGTCAAGGCTCGATGGAGCAGATAGTGCCCTTGTTCTGTGGCTGGCAACTTTGTTTATCGGTTGACTAGGGTTGACTCTAGTCCTAAAACTTGGAGGCGCGGACTGAAGTGACCGGGTTTGGATTTGGGGTTCGGGAAGTGTGGTTGGAGTGTGTTCTTTTGGGGCGACACGTTTCATGGAAGGTATGTGCTCGTACTTTTTCTTCTTGCTCTTAAGAACCGTGAAACAACCCATCTTTAGAGCTTTAAACACGTAGAAATGACCTCAATCTTTCTGTTAAGAAAAAATTAACAACAAAACATCAGCCAATAAACACGGGAACATCTATAAAAAAAACACAATGCCATCAATTAACATACACTGTCCCGGTACATTTAAACAGGATGAATAAACCTTTCTTAGAATTTGATCAGTGCAACAAACCCGACAGACAAACAATAAAAGCTGCGGGAATACTCATAAAACACACACTTACAACAATTAAATTAAACTAGCTCGGAAAGTTTAAACGGGATGAATAAACCCTTCTCTCAGAACTTTATCAGTGCAACATACACGATAGACATATAAAATAGTAGTTGCAGGAATATCCATAAAAACAGTTTCGTCAATGAACATAAACTATCCCGGAAAGTTTAAACTCCTAAATATACTCTTCCAACATTATCAAATGAATTCACTAAAACGATAAATGCATCTACTCAGTGACACCGATTACAATTTAGAATCTAGACGCCGATGATGATGAGGGAACGAGTTACAATAGGAACCAATCCTCGGCATTAACACTCTAAAAATCTCCAACCCATCCCTTCTCACTCACTAAGAAATGACAATTCAAATTGTAGAACCAACTAGAAACACACAACCCGAATCAACTTCAATCAAAATATCACCAAAACCCAAATTAAAAAATACAATCTTTTGAAGATTTTAAAAGCCTCCAAATCAACAAATGCCAACTGGGAAAATCATTCACCATGATCACCATACCCCACCAGATTGCATCTCCAATACGATCTTAAATTCAAGGCAAATACAAAACCCAGATCCAAAAACAGTCCAGATTTCAAATTTTCAAAAATAATAAACTCGAAAAGCAAATAAAAATCAGCAAAAAAACGAATCTTTACATCCATTTAACCACCGCAATTACTCACATCCATCAAGATAACAAACCAGAATCAAACGCAATACCTAATCCGAACAAAACAAAAAACCCACAAAAAGTTCAATCAAAAATCCAAATTGCGACCAGAATCTGAATCAGAAGAAAGAATAGAAGAAAACCGAACCTGACAACTTCGATTCTCCGCAACTCGCAGCAAAGAGAAATGGCGAAGAAATTGGAATCTGAGAGGTTGTGGGTTTGATTTGGTGAAGAAGAATAGAAGAAAAAGCAGATTAAAACCCTCAGGAGAGTCAAAGAAAGCAGATGGAAAATTGTGGAGAGAGAGAGAAAAGTAGTCAGCAGAATATTATTAGAGAATTGAACAGAAAAGAGAGAGAGAGAGAGAGAGAGAGAGTCCAATAAGAGCAGTGGTCAAAGCTACCAATTAACAAATTTTTAAAGTGTGATTGTAACATACAAGTTTTTGTTGGTTTCTCTTTTTTTGCCCCCCAAGTCTTTATCATTACACTATTTTAGGATGATGACCCTTTTTAAATAGTGAAATTACCAAATTGCCCTTGGTGATGAATGATGGGTATAAGATCATTTATGGCATTTGGGGGATTTGAATTTTGAATGTTAAATATTCACCATTTATTCTATTCGGAAGAGGTAGCAAATCAGATTTTTGGTACTGAAGTTACGAGGTATTTTGTCGAGTTTTTACTAGAGAGAGTTGTCTCGCGTTCTTAGGTATTCTCTACTTACTTATCTGTGTCGGTTTGAGTGCATGCACCTTTTTGTTGGAGGTTATTGAGCTTTTTGACTTCTTCTTTTTATAGGTTCAAGGTTGGAGGAGTTTGACTTGACCTATCTTGAAAAGAGTTTGAATTGTAGGATTTAGATTTTACGAGTAAAATATATGGTTTCGTACGAAGTTGTTTGACCAACCTTGTAATTTCCGCAAGGTAGAGTAGACCCTACTTAGATTTGCTCAGGTACATTCTATTCGACCCAAACTCGTAAAATTGTAAGTCTTGATGAATGAGTATCTTGTTGTTTTAAAAGGTTTTGTCTCAATTAACTATTTTTAGAAAGTAAATCACAAAAAAAAAAAATTAAAAGTGTTTATATAATAAATTACTTGTAAATTTAAATTTGTTACAATAATGGACATGATGAATAATGAAAAAAAATGTGTAACATTTAACTATTTTTTACTTCCTTCATGAAAGAACAAAAATAATACTTTAAAAAATAGCCTTCTCATAAACTAACTCAATGAGCAGATACAACTTCACCACCAAAGAGATTGACAAAACCATGAAAATATCACCTGAAATTAGAACAAAAAGAAGTGAGGTTAAAAGTTAATTATGAACCAAAATAACTGAGAAAATACAAACAAACATAAATATAGAAATATGCTTCAATGAGAAAAGTTATAGTCGGAAGCTAATTCGTATGTGAGCCCCAATTAAACTCGAAAATACTATTAAGAACTCAAATATCTCTCTCTATTAAGAATCGGGTGGGGATAACCCACATGAACCTCAATGTTTTACGTGCAAAATTCGAAAATGTTACCCAAATTTCAAATGTATTTTTCGGGGTAGGCTGGCCCATTTTCAAAATGGGAAAAACACAAACTCGACCTAAACTCGAACTGTCAATTCAATGTCAATGTATATCTCTATTTTCTAAATAGATAAATCAAATAAACTAAATTCAGTTTAGTAACCTTCGAGAGTCTATAGAGAAAATCGGTATACTCTGAATAAAAAATCTTCTGATAATTGAAACAATTCCCCAAATCAAACACCACGAGACAAACCAAAATAACCGCCAATGCCATGACACCAACAGCTCGTAACGAACATTTAAATTTTCTGTTCTTGATCAACAAAACAGAGCAAAGCACAGAGACTGCACAGCAAAACGCAAATTTTATCTGTTTATTTCCCGATACGAATCGAGACAGAAACACGACGATCCCAACAACCAGAGAGTAATTCGCAATCGATTCCTGCAAACACATAAATCGAAATTGGGATCTAACTATTCACAATTCAAAATTCGATAAAAACAGAGCATACAAAAACAAATACCTGATAAGCAATCTGTTTCTGTCCCTTGGCAAATTGTTTGGCTTCTGGTAATTGGGTATTCAAAATCGATCGGTCCCGAGTGCGAGGAGCTCGGAATTTTTTGAAAATACTGATTAATTTGGACTTGAAGGTTCGCGATGGCCGATGGGTTCGTGTCGTTGGTTTGGACTCTGTTTTCACTCTGAGGTGGAGGATTTTGGGGAGCTTGAGGTTGAAGGAGATGGAGATTCGGCGAAAATTCCAGGTGGGCACTAAGTTTTTTGCTCTGAATTTGAAATGGAAGGGCTTGGACTTGGCTTTGACGCTGATTCGCCATTGTTGGTGCTCGTTACCTTGCATTGTAAGAAGCAGAGCAACGGTAGGTTTTGCGGAGAAGAAAGAGACGACCTTTTTTTAGCCGTTGGGTTAGTGGGTTTCTCCAGATTTTTGAATTTGAACAGTGTCGGAGATCGGAGATTGGGCCAGTGTGGGCCCGATTAATGGGCTTTGGGTTTTAGTGTGTTAGTTATTGGGCCTTGAGCCCACAATATGTTTGCTTAAGCCCATTTTTTTTATAGTAGTGTGTCTTGGCGTCGAGATAATGGTTATTTTAGTCATCAAAGTTTGGCAAAATAGTCTAAGTAGTGCTTAATTTGAAACTTTAGCCAATTTGGTACTCAATTT
>JAYMTH010001891.1:0-13695 GCA_036897465.1 Pelargonium australe | reverse complement strand
AAAAAATGGGTTAACGAACAAGACAAACCGCATTAATTAAAAAAAAAAAAAAAAACAGAACAAGCCATGGAAATGTTTGTGAACTAAAGTAAGTTACCAGCAAAACAGTACCTTGACCTGAAGGAGACGGCCGGAGATGACGGTCAACGGCGAACCAGTAGCGGTCAGCGACGCAGCTGAATAGTGGGAGGGGTTTAAATTGTAGTGGATCAAGTGTATATATAGTATGCATTTTGTGATTACCTAATTACTAATATGAGTTTGTATAAATAAAACACACACTAACCTCACTTTCTACAGATAAAACCAAACACTAATCTTCTTTCCAAAAATGGGTATATGACAATGTCACGTTTGTTATATTGATCATGTGTCTTTCGGGGCTTTTTTGTGGTTTTAAAAATTAAGTATTTTGATTTAAATTTTAAAAACATAGGGGATAAATTAGCAAGTAATGTTTATTTTTTCCTTAATAATATGTGTTGTACAACTTTGAATACTAAATAATTTCTCTTTCCAAAAAAATAATTCTTAGAGAAATAATATCAATATTTCATAAAAAAAATATAAAAATTTGAACAAAACACTTCCTTTTAAGCAAAACTAATTAATAAAAACAATACAGATTGTGATACATGAAAAAACATAAATTTGGCTAAAATAGAGTACAAGTGTGTATATTAATGGAATCTCATTACTGTGTGTATCACTTAATGACCCATCTAGTACATGATGGACCTTGATATAGAGTCTCAACAAGTACATTATAAGTACTTGTTAGAAGATCTCATGAATTTTCATTCCTTCCACAATGCTACATGTAAGGCTTTGAAGCCCCACGAGCATACACAACCTCACACACACTCAAGCACCTCAAAGATTATGTGCACTACAACTCTATTCTAACCTTAAGGTATAATATCACATAGTTCTTCGAGGCGTTGTCGCAACCGAGCGTTCATAACCTCTTTAAACATTAATGTCTTAAATCCTCTAACTATTAGAGCTGCATGTAACATAAAACTTGAAAGAATAAACACCCCTCCAATTTCATTTTAGTAATATCTAATAAAAAAGCACTTTAAAAAAAAAAATACAACTCATCCACAACACTTTATTTTTGAGACACAGTCACTAATCACTATTACATATAAATATAAAATTATAAAAAGACAATAAAATCTAGAAAAGGTTGGTAGGCCCCATCCACTAACCACTCCAACAGACCCAGTCTGGCAGTCTCCACCACTAGCACAAAAATGTCAAACCCTGAATGATACATACAGCTCTTAAAGAACTATTTTTATTTCCTCATCTCTCTCCCTCTCAAAAACCCAATCAACATTTGTCACGGACCAAGCGAGATCGACTCGCTCACTCGCTCTCGCTGACAACGATGGGCCATGGAATCTCCAAGGACGACTCGCTCCCACCTTCTTCTTCTCCCGAGGATCGCACCGCTCGGTTCAAGCAGAAGCTTCGCCTCCATCGCCGCGCTCGCAAAGGCTCCTCCACTTCCCGTCACAAGTCCATCACCGCCGATGATTTCGCCGGAATCGCGCTCCTCACTCTCGTCAGCGTGCGTACTTCTTTTTGGCTATTCATGACTTGTGAGCAGGCTTCACTGATGCTTTGTCTCGTTGTTGTTGCATTGTGATTGTAGGCGGAGATGAAGTTCGAGGACAATTGGCTTGCGTGCGTTTCTCTTGGTGAACAGACCTTCCGTACTGACGTATCTGATCAGTTAAGCTCCTCGCACTTCATGATTTCCCTGATTTTTCCAATTTGATTGATTGAGCTGGTAATCATGTTAATAATCTCAAGATAGGTTTCTGAATGTACTGGAATTCATCCTCATTGATAAGCATACATAATTTACACTGTATGCTTTAGTATTATAGGAATTGTAATCGGAGGTTTTAATTATCATCCCAAAATGATGAATTAAGAAAGAAGAAGAGGTAATCAAGTGTGAAAGATTATACTGCAGGCAAGATGTCTTTTTGGCTTGCTAGTTGTAGTCTTGCGGTAGTTTTAGAATCTTCCATTGGCTCAGTAGCTGGCATATGTCTTTGTATAGTGATGCAGTTCTAACAGTTAAAGGGAATGTCATACATGTGTTCCTGTGGACCATGTGTCTGACAAATTTGATTTCAAATTTTATTGGTATTGCACAACATTGATCCAATCATATGGTGTGGCTTGTAAAATAGCATTAACTTGTTGAAGAATTTAAGATCTTTGATCTTGTTTCAAGCGCTAAATATCCTGATTTTTGGTTTATTATTGATGCAGGACAGAAAAACCTGTTTGGAAATCTGTGAGTATTCAGGACACTATCTTATTATGGCAATTGCCTCAGCGTTTATAGTTTCTCCTTTTTGTCAATTTGGATATGTATTAGGGTCAATACATTTAAATAAACATATCAGTAGTTATGCTTTTAGTTTTATATCCCATTGACACCTTAATAGACATTATTTTCAATTGGTAAGACTTAATTCATGTTCTTTTATTTTAAATATCTTGTTTCTTTCTTTTTCATGAGGATAATGTATGGTGATTATATGTTCTTCAACTTTATGTAGCTGAAACTTTTCCTTAATATATGCACGTCCTTTTAGTCTACAGTTTGAGTGAAAGTATGGTGTCATATCAATATGTTTTGTTATTTCTTCTTGGTCCCATTTGTGTGATTAGTGCCATCAGTGAACATTGGTTGCATTTTTCTCTAACAGGAAAAAAAGCTTCTTTTGGAAAGAAATGGGCCTCATGTTGCAAGGATATCAGTGTATGAGGTGTGTACTAATCTAAATATGTTATAAAATATAAATTTTGCTTCATTGCTATAAACACCCTACATGAATTTTGGTTGATGAACATGAAAACCCAATGACAGTGCGCTGCTCTTTGGTTCACCTCTCAACAACTGAGATCCCCTACAATCCCAAATTCTGACCTACTAGAGTTCAATTTATTTTTCTAGTCATATATGAGAATCAAGCCATTCTGACTTCTATAACATAGCATGGAAATTGTCTATGCAACATTGCAACAACGCTTTTAATCGCATTTCTAAAACTTAAACAAAATGGGATTGTTTGACATATGAAAAATACACCATCCTGGTGCAGAACTCCAACTGTCCAAACTCCATTATTGGTCCTTGATTGAGATCCCTTTTTTTTCAAGAACTATCAACCTGAAACTTTTTCACTAGAGAGTTTTATTTATTTATCAAATTTCTACATATTTTGAAATTGTATCAGTGATTTACTCATTGCTATACTATCTGTAATATTGTGATTCGTTTGATCTAATTTTCATTGTGATGCAGACTAATAGAATGTCCAAGAACAATCTGATTGGGTATTGTGAGATTGATCTCCTAGAATTTTTAACTAGGGTGAGTAGCCATTTCTCTGTGATAAATGCTACAAACACGTCATAGCAAAAGTTTGAAGTATAGTGCTCCCCCATGTTTGGTCTTATTTATTTATTTATCTATTTCAGGAGTCTGATTCTGACTGCGAGGTATTTAATCTGTTAGATCCATCAACAGCTGGCAACATTGTTGGCAAAATTTCTCTATCATGCTCTATTGAGGTGTGTAGTATAGGATGATTTTTTTTTTTTTTTTTTTTTTTTTTAGACTGGTATTTATTTAACATTTAATTGGAAACTTGCAGGACCCTATTGAAACAGAAAAATGTTTTGCTAGACGCATCTTATCAATAGTGGTATGTTGTGAATCATCTTATATCATCTTCATTCTGATCATAATGTTTACCCATCTAAGATGCTCTGGTCCAATGGATATTTTAGTTAAATGTTTCAACTGTAATCCCAAACTTCTCTTTGTTTTGGACTTGAGCTGGCAGACATTTAGAAATTAGCACAAAGTATTTACCTATTTTACAGTATTTGGAACTTAAAACATGGATATTGCATTAGCTTTTAATGTTTATATATTTTGTATGTACTCACTTTTCTTGCTCCTAATGCTCACCATTGATACATACCCGAGTCCTTATACTTTGTGCAGGATGGCAATGAAGATGGAATGCTATCATTCTCTGAATTTTCAGACTTAATAGATGCTTTTGGCAATCAAGTGGCAGCTAGCAAGGTTTGAACTTTGATAACCATTGGATTCTGTACATCCATTTTCATGGGAGATTCAGTTTTGAACTATGTTTATACTAGCACCCTAGCATTACTCAAGAGTTTGTTAAGATACCAGAGCTTGATAGGAATTGTGGTTGTAGAAAAAGAAAAAACTAAGATCCAACCTTTTCTTTAGTATCCATGGATTTGGGTTTAAAGATCTTGTTGATGGATTTTGTCTAAACTCACATGGTTATCCACTTTTAAGATTATCATCTTGAAAGTGCATCTTCAGTTTTTGGAATCCAAAGCTTAATTTATAGAATTGGGTTATTAAATTGAGCTGTTTTTTCCTTGTGCTAGAAAGAAGATATTTTTAAAGCAGCTGACAAGAATGGAGATGGTGTTGTTTGTGTGGATGAGTTGGCTGCCCTTCTAGCTATTCAACAAGAAAAGTAATTACCCATATGCAATGAGTTAGCATTATGAATGCAATACTGTTTCCTTTTGCTACTTACAATTATCAAAACTGTTATTGTTCTATGATCTCTTTGCATACAAGGTTTTCCGACTATCCATTATATGGCAGGTGTATTTTACATTTTCATAATGCATATTTAGAATGTGAGAGCATTTACGTGTACACTACCTTTTGAATCTAATGAGATGCTCCAAATTGCATTTACAATGCATTGTTTGAGTTTATGAACATGCATTTATGATTATATTTTATCTGAGTGTTCTAGACTCTAGTACACACCCAAAATTTCATCTACAATGCATCTACACACACACACACAAACACACTTAGAGGAATAGTTTAATTTCCATTTATTACCCACTTTCTAAATTCTTAATCTTCGTGATGTTACTGTGTTGCAGACAATCACTTATAACATGCTGCCCTGTCTGTGGTGAGGCTCTCGAGGGTTCTGATCAGCTGAACAATATGATTCATTTAACCCTCTGTTTCGATGAAGGAACTGGAAACCAGGTTATGACTGGAGGATTCTTGACTGATAAACAAGCTTCAAATGGGTGAGAAAATTGACGTTAACCTTTTGGGTTATAATTCATGATATTGCAATTTCTTTCGGCATGATGGTTATATGTTTTTGTGACGTATTTTGTAGATGGCTATTTAAACTAAGTGAATGGGCCCACGTTTCATCCTATGGCATCGGTTTGAAGTCTGGGTCACGTTCTTCACATATATTGGTATGCTTTATCATTTAATGTGAAAACCATGTAACAGAAAGCCTCTTTATTACTCAGACATTCACATGACATGATGAACTTGATGAATAAATATTTGGGCAAAAGAAGGGAGTGGGGAAATGTTGATTGTGTTGGAACCAATATAAAGCCCATCTTATGGAATAGTCTATAAAAGCATCTCTGTAACTAAAAATAATGACAACTAATAGGGAGAAAAACTCTTCAAATCATCAGCAAAAAGATGCACCCAAGTTAGCGAACTTTCACAACTCTGACACTTTGTTTTGTAAGATGACCCTCTTCCATGCCAGAGCAACCCTTTCATCCGGTCTCCTTCAAACATTAAATCACTCTAATTCCCCAAATTAAGACACCCTGCCTGAGGGAATAGAACAAGTGGGATAAAACCTCCCATCATTGGAATCCAATGATACTAACTTTGTTGGTTTCCCTGATTTGGTACTATAGAGTTGACCGGTCCCCTTCAACTTAATTATTTTTTTGAAGAAAGTGAAACACTAAAAATGGTTGCTTTTGCATTATTACAATTCAATTTCTTGATATATAGACCTTGAATTTGCTTTAAGCTCCTTGAGAACCAGCTGTCTTTATTCTCTCTAAATTGGAAGGTTATATTGAATTGCCACACTTTAATCCTGTAGTTTGAGCTTTTATGGTAACATATTGTCAATCGTGTGCACAACTGCACATTGGAATTAATTCTCATATTTTTTATTCTACACATTCCGAATCTCCAAAAATATTCTAGAGAATTTTCATGTTTTTATGAGGACTCGTATTAAGTGTCTTGTTGTTTGTTTAAGACATTATGTTCATTTGTGACTGTAGACTCTATTGATGTGGTTGATACTCTCTCAATTTTTTATATTGGTTCATTGACCACATCTGTCAACTAACAGTCTATTGTTTTAGGTATTTGACCGAAAGAAACAAATTCTAGTGGAAGAACTCATTGATGCAAAAATAATTTTGTCAATGAGAGCCATTTATCAGTCAAAAGTAGGGCTTGGCCTTATGGACAAAGGTATGGATTAAACTGAGTTGAGGGCTAAAAATGATTTGTAGGTTGTTGAGTTGTACAAATATGTTACTCTCTCCTCCTTTGCATGTGATGAGTTACCGTTGCACATTTGCTACTAAATTTTTCATGGTAATCCATGTAATCCATTGAAAAGCTGGTTGTTGTAAAATATAATTTGTATAGAAAGAATTGCATGATTATCTCAAAAGACCACGAGTAATACGTCATGGTTTCATGTTGAACAATTTCAGAGAATCTTCAGTTCACAGTAGGATAGCTATCGTATACTCCCTCCGTCCCAAAATAAGTGTCTTAGTTTTTTTTTTGAGAAAAGTTAAGAAGTTAGTTTTTGTAGTATATTTCCTCTTGTGTCATTTGCATGTGTTGTAACAAACTCAATAAATACTAACTAACTTATTATAGGAATACTATTGGTAATTCATGCATAACTAATTTGGGACAAAAATGCAAGAGAACCGGACACTTATTTTGGAATGGAGAGAGTAATAGTTAAGAGAGAGAGAGAGAGAGAGAGAAAGAGAAAAAGAAAAAAAAAAAAAAAAAAAAAAAAAACTTGAATAGTTCACACTCCTTTGTCATCCCACCCACCCACTGATTATGATATTGAATTATCCCTGATGTTTTTAATTAGTGTGATGAGCCATTTGATTTAGGGGCAAAGGAGATCTTGCAGAACATTTCTGAGAAGCAGGGCAGGAAAATGAATTCAGCTGAATCTGCCAAAGATATACCAAGTTTTCTCGAGTTTTTTAAGGCAAGTTAATATTTCATGTAAAAAAATAATAGTTAGGTAAAGAAAAGGTCACACTTTTTTTTTTGTGTGGTTATACTTCTTGATTGTTGAGCTTAACCAAAGTGATGACCAACTATCTAAACAATGCAGCTAACTTGCTTTGTATCTAAACCTTGCATGGATCTTTTTATGTATATTTAAGGCTTTGCTATATTTTCTTCTTGAAGCATTATTTAGTGCATCCATACAACAATGGATTGGATTGGTCCTTTCAAGTTTAGAGTTTATTCATATTTGTGGACTGGTCAGTGACTGATTGGGTGTCTTGTCCGGAACTGGTCATGATTGAGATTTGTAACTCAAGGATGTTTGTTTCAGTTTAATTATGTGATTTTATCTATGACAGCTGCTGTTAAAACGCATGGATTTTCCATGCCGTACTCACTTATAATTTTGAGATATTTATAGTAACTGGATGGTTGAAGATTTTAGGAAGTTTTGACGCATGTGACATAATTACCAATTTGAAGTTTCAAATGATGTTTCTGTACACTAAACTCTATTGCATATTTCTGACCTGTATATGCGTAATGTGTTTGTTTTCTATATTTGATTCATTCATGGTCTAGATTTTTTTTTTTCAATTTTTCTTTTTAAAAAAAGGTTCCATATTGCATTCTCATTGTTTGATACTATTCAAAATTTCGTATGCAGAATTATATCAGTTCTCTTACCCCTTATATGATATATCTTCACTATGGTGTTGTAGGATCAAATCAATTTGGCTGAAGTCAAGTACCCTCTGGAGCATTTCAAGGTAGTCTAGGATGCTTGTTATCAGCTGCCATTTGTAGATCATTTTTCAGTAACTTCTTATGTCCACACATGGTTTCCTGCTTTTAACTGTGGGGTTTTTAATGGCATTTTAGTTGGAATTACAAAAACTTGTGAAGTATTTCTCTTATTAGACATTCTTTCAACAATAATATTTTTTCTTTTCTGCTCGCAGACATTTAATGAATTTTTCATTAGAGAACTGAAACATGGTGCAAGACCAATTACCTGCATGGAACGAGATGATGTTGCTGTATGTGCAGCTGATTGCCTGCTAATGGTATTTAAATCTGTTGAAGATAGTCTAAGATTTTGGATTAAGGTATACCTGCCATTTTCCTTTGTTCTCTTTTCTGAAAGAAAAGATGCCATATAATAGATTGTGACGAGTAAAAAGAAAATAAGAGAAACAGTTATGGAAATTCCTCCATCCAAACTGCTATTCTGCTATCTCATCAAAAGTAAAAGCATTCAGTAAAGGGTTTTCTTGTTGATACCAAGCATAAAACAATACTGATCAAAGTCTTTAATGTCCCACTGACAGCCCTTCACTATTTATTTTCATTTGAATAACAAAGGAATGGAACTTAATTTATCATTATAAACAACAAATGTATGGCCCAAGTTATTCATATTATGGGTTGACTAATATTATTATATTATTTATAATATTTTACCTCGGTGTAATTTATCTTATGATGTCATCTTTGTTGTGGGTGCTTTGTTACTTGTAGGGTCGAAAGTTTTCAATTCCAGGCCTTTTGGGTAAAGAAATATCTTCCAGCCCTTTCGTTGGTGGAAGCTTGGTGATATTTCGGTTGGCACCACAAGTATGTACTGGTTTCAACAATAGCTTTCAAGCAACAGTCTTCGTTTTCCTCACATATTTTTTTTCACATTGCAGGATTATCATCGTTTCCACTCTCCAGTTTCTGGAACCATTGAGCAATTTGTAGATATACCTGGATGCTTGTACACAGTATGTGGATATACATATATGTCATAACATTTCATATTTGATTGCTTATAGTATTCCTTTCTATCTCTAAATTTTATTTCTTTAAATTTTCTTGATTCATACCATGTTTCTCTAATTTCCCCATAATCCTTTACTAGGTTAATCCCATTGCTGTCAACAGCAAGTATTGTAATGTCTTCACGGAGAATAAGCGAACTGTATCAATTATTTCAACTACTGATTTTGGAAAGGTTTGTCTCCACTTTTATCTGTCATAATCCCTTTACAACTGATCTCTTTGAAAGAAGTCAAAAGGCGGCCCAATTAGACTCATATAAAAGTTTAATCCTTCATCTTTGTATCAACTAATCTCCTGTTGTTAACAGATTAGGAACCCATAAGTTTTAGCTAGTTCTTCAAAATCACAAGTAATAATGTCAAGGAGCTGGTCATTTCAATTTGGTTTCAGGTGGCATTTGTTGCAATTGGCGCAACTATGGTTGGCAGCATTACCTTTACAAAAAAGAAGGGTGATTATGTCAAGAAAGGAGATGAGGTTCACAACATATGACTTGTTGTCTAGTTTTTTATGATCTTGATAAATTTACTATTTACACATCTAATTGTCATTTCCCTCTTAAATTCACAGTTGGGATATTTCTCATTTGGTGGAAGTACTGTTATTTGCGTATTTGAAAAGGTTAGTATTATGTATTTACCCGTTCAATGTAGAAGAAGTCATACATTCAAATATTTCCTGTCAATTTTGTTATTCCTCAGCAGGATATTTAGATATACATAATTTTATCATTCTTATTATTTGTTCACATCCTCTGGTCTTTGAAATATTGTGCAGGATGCGATAAAGATAGACGATGACCTCTTAGAAAAGAGTGGAAGGTCACTTGAGACCTTAGTTACTGTCGGGATGAAGTTAGGCGTCTCCAAAAGAAATCAATCACAAATAGAATTCCCTAACTTGGAGACCTGCGTGATCGGTTCTTGAATAGGTCTCATGTAATGTAATATTGTGTTTCAGACTAACATGCAATTTCCTGGTAAACTAAGCTACACTTCTAATTACTACCGTCAATTGATAACTAATTTTCCTTTTTGTTGTGAAGATTATTGTTTATGTAAGCCTTTCCCCATCTGAATGCCCAATGATGTCCAAAATAACAGAAAAGTACCAAGAAACCATTTAGATGTGTAGAATGTTAGCGCGGGAGTGTGCAATTCTGACTAGTAATTACTGGTTCATCTTCGCATACTCCCTTTGTGCACTTCCCTACCAAAAGTTACTCGACACAACAGTTCTTGAGCTTGAAAAAATGAGAAGGGGAAGAAAAAAAGTACGAACACATAAACCCTATTTAACCAGGTCTTGTATAATCTCCCGGGTGGTAAGGGTTAACTTGCAGCGGATTTGCTTGCAGCTTCTCCAATGCAAGCTGCCCTTGCATCCCATCTCTCGAATACTTCTCCCACAGAACCTGCTCCTCCACCAGCAGGTGCTGCTTCTTCTCCAGGTCTGACATTTGCACGTAGGACGGTGGTGGTATTGCAACCGAGGCTGCAAATGGGTCTGCACTTGTGGTGGTGGTGGGTGGTGCCGGAAGTGCCAGCATTGCTGGCCTTCCGGCTGACCCGAGTGCAACACTGCTAGCACTTCCACTAGCTTCAACACTCTTCATTGCTGACATTGTTGCTCCTTGTTGATACATTCCATCCAGCAACAATGCATCAAAACCACCACCAAGTGATGCCTTCGGCTGCGACAAATTGCTTGCAGACTGAACCAAGGCCGTCTCCCAATCCGCCTCGTTCGTGAAAGCTTCCCATTTCGGAGCATCATTAGGACCTTGTGCTTCACAATCAAACAGAGCTAGTGCTAATGTGTTTGCATGATCTTCACTCGACACTGCATCTTCACCCAAGTTCAACAAATCACCCATTTCTTGCTTTTTCTCTTCTTTCTTCACTTCCTTTTCAACCGGTGCTTCTTCGCCTGAATCTTCTGCTGGCGGTAGTGCCTTCGTTGCATTCATATCTTCTTCTTCTCCGGTTTCTTCTCGCTCTGGCTCTTTACTGATCTCCTCTTCTTCTCCTTCATCTTCAGGCTCGTCCCTCAGCTGTAACCTTTCTTTTCTTGCTGATGTTGCTTTTTCTTTAATAAATTCGTCCATGAGTGCCAGCTTTTTGGCTGAAATGATCTCAACCTCAGGGTACTCCGAGGATCGCGCAATCCCATAAGTCTTGCACCAGCCATAGAAATCGTTGAGTTCATCAAACTGCTTCGTGCTTCGGCAGAACATATCATAGACCTTCACACATTCAGGTATCTCCAGCTCCATGAAACGATCAATCAAGATGCTCATTATTTCAGTTATGTCATAGTATATGTGGAAACTTTCTTTCACTATTGGGTAAAGAGCAACAATCACTATCCTGTTGCTAGTTGCTGCACCTGTTTAAGTCCAAGAATGATCGATATACATATCAGTTTTTGCTTGAACTCAATGCATTTCGGGTTTATAACAATAGCACTAGCAGTCGATCAAACCTGTTGGTTGACAAGCTAGAAGGCGCTCAAGAAGCTGCTGCAAATGCTGCATCCTGGAAAATATCTGCTCAATTTTCATATCCCGAACTGGTGTACAATATCTTGAAGACAAGGCACCGTTGTCCTGTTCTTCATCATTCATCCCATACGTGCTACGCTTGCCACGCCTGCTTAGCATCTTGAGCTCGAGCCCTTCGTCGAGGTAGAGGGCATAGGTACGCACAAATGCAGAGTAGTCCCATGAATTAGAGCGTGAAGAGTCGCGAAAATCCGAGAGGTTTAGAAGGCGCGTGCCCTGCCTTGTCGCGAAGAAAATCTCTTGCTCGTAGGCAGGATCACCATCAGCAAGTAGCCTTTGGATGAGCACCAGGGTCTTGAGCGCTACTGTCCAGTTCTTGGTCTTGTTGAGCCGCCTTGCTATGGAGCTGACGGTGACTCTGATGAACCAACTGGAGTATCGGGTTAAGCTCAGGATCTCGCGAATGTGCCTCTCCTCAGCCGGGTACTCATCGTGCCTGGTTGCTTTCACTATGGCCACTTCAAGGTCCGCGAGCGAGATGCTGCTTCCCACCTTGGCTAGGCTTATGCTGGTCCTGTCCTTCACTGCTCCAATGGCTTTTCGCAATTTGCTTGGAGCCATTGTATTGGTGCTGGAGTTGTAGCTCTATTTGTTGGTGCCTTGTGTTTTCTGATTATAACAACATATTACATAAGATTAGAAAAACAAAGAAAAGGTGCAGATTCTCACCAGCTTGTCTCTTCCCTTAAGCATCCGCACACGAGTTCCTGTGAGAACAAATTCATGAACGAATGCTATATCATGAGTACGCGAGATCACGCGTTAGCAATCTTGATGCACGAGGATTGGTTTCTCACCGGATGGATCTTTCGGAGGAAGCCCGAGATCTTATCTTCAACATGGAGAAATGTCCCTTCTTGGCATGAAATGTCAAATAAGAGTACTTTTTGATAGGAAAGAAGAGAAGGACAGCTATGGCTAAAGCTCTCCTTTCTCTTCTTTCTCTTTAGTTTTCTTCTTCGGTTTGTGTTCTTCTTTCTTCCTCTCCGGGCTTTTTCTCTGTTTCTCAAAATTAAGCAAACATTAGATCTTTGTACCAACCATCCTCGTATATATTGGCTGATATTTCAGCATGAAAATGTGGAGGTTTTGTAGGAGTCATTGGTGCCACATTTGCATCAGACACCAATTTGCTTCTCTGTCTTTATTTGGAAATGGATGGTTTTTGCAAATTACAAGTGTCCTTACTTATAAACTATCTGGCACCAACCAACTAGTTTATATTTGATTTGATTTAGAAATGAGATTTTTTTGGCCCAAGTTTTGGGTCACCTTTGATTGTTTTGGACATTCCATATAAGTGTATCTAAACTATATTATTGAGCTCATACAAGAATATTGTTTTCTTCTTGTACATCATCATAGAGAAATGGCCTTGCAGCTTTTGGCTCTTAACAGGACAGACTCAGAATTGGTTTCTATGAAGACCATACCATCTCCAGCTTCAGTGTTCAGGAGTGGTTTCTTGCTCACATTGTTACCTTAGCAGCTACAGATGCAATAGCATTGGTACTCACTGAAATCAGTACACGAATTCCCCATATGTTACCTCTTTGATGTATATTTTTGGTTATGATGTTTGTTTCTTTGTGTTTATGAGATTACAGGCCAATGGACCGTTTCCAACTGGCCGGAGAGAGGTTTCACTGGCGGACGACATGCCGGATGTTAGTGATTCCATTGAGGTACTCTAAGGACAAGTCCTTGCACGAGGAGGGGGAACAAATAACGACCTAGTACAAGATGGTGCGCTCTAAGGGATAGAGTTTGGTTGAGGCTACACGAGTTCCGTTGCCCGTGGAGGTAGTGTTCGCATAGAAAATTTGCAGCGACTTTGCATGTGCGTGCTTGACGTAGAAAATCGAATGAGAACAAGTACATGGTGCATTTTGAGCGGATTAGAATGTTTTTGTAAGCATTTATAGAAGTGACTTTTGTTTGCTAACAAAAGTATTAAAAAAAAGGTTTTATATTGTATATTTTAATATCTAAATTAGTCATTATTGTAAAATTTTGTAGAGTATACACATGTTCTAGCTCTCATGACACATTTTTATTTTTTATAAAAAATTAAGGGTTAATTATACTAAGCTGCTATGAACTATTGACTAATGACAGATAGCTCCTATGAACTTTCGCC
>JAYMTH010001890.1:0-13696 GCA_036897465.1 Pelargonium australe | reverse complement strand
ATATAGTAATATTTAAATATGGTGGCATTTAGCACAATTTATCTACCTCAAATCTACTTTGATTTAACTACTTTTATATAAGCTAACTTTCAAATGAACATGATTCATTAATTTGGTCACATTTTAAAATAAGTTTTGAGTTAAACAAAAGGTACATTATTCTGACAATCATGTTTCAACTACAAATATTTGTAAAAAGATTATTTGTGGCTTTATAACTAAGCCATAAATGCACAATTAAACATGTAATACTCTTAATATTCAGTTAAGTACTTTCAAAAAGTCACTCATTTAGTATTTGAGTTTTAAAAAAGTCACTTAAACAATTGAATTTTAATTTATTTATTTTTTGTCAAATTATCGTTTCCGATAACTTAACTTAGTGATAACTCTCTTGACATAACTTTAACGTGATGATATTTAAAACAAACAAATATTTAACGTAGTGCATACACGTAAAGTTTTAAAATATAAAATAACATGAGTAATTTTTTATTGATAATAATATTTAAATATTACAAAATCACCCTTCAAATCTTGTAACTTATTCATTGATACCATCTTCCTCCTAACTTATAATTCATTAATATATTTACTTTTATTTATTTTGTGTATTCTTGCAGCTAATTTTCAAGAACATGGAGAGAGATGTCATGTTTTGTAGTACTATTCCATAAATATGACCCAACAATTGTGGCCTTCCACTAATTATTCGGATATATATATATATACATAAGTTATTGTATTTAGAAGTCACATACAAATAATATTATTGGGAGCCCTTAAAATATTTGCATGTCAAATGAGGTGGAGCTGGACAAATTCGATCAAGTACTTAATTATTCATCCATTTTATGCTTCAACCTAGCTACATGTTATGTCACACAAAAGTAGTGAAATTTTTTTATTATAAAAATTACTCAATCCGTCTAAAAATGAGTGTTATGTTTACTTAAATTTAGGTCTCAAAATGAGTGGTTTGAATTATTTAAAAGAAAAATGTGATCATTCGAATTGAAAAATAACAATCTCACTCCAAGAAAAAGTTTTATCAAAGACGGAATCAGATACGGGTCAAAGTTGATCAGTGACTATTAACGACGAAAACGTCCAAAACTGTTAAGCCATTTTCTTGTAGTGTTTGAATCCAATCTAAAATTTTCAGATTATTAAGTGTAAAATGCATGATTTGTCTCGTCCAATCCTAACTTTTTGGAGAAGAAAAAACAAACAAAAACTGATTTGACCCTATCCAGTGTCCTGCAAATCCAAATCAGCTCTATCCAAAATTCAAAAAGATTTGGATTTATGATCGGTTAATTGGCACAAACTTTGAAAATAAACCATTTTTTTGGGTCCATTCTCAGTGAATAAACATATATGCATGCAGTACATGAAAAATCGGCGGAAAATGCGTGTGGCAGGACACAACAAACCATTAGTAACTGATACAAATTACCAAAAAGCAAAGCGCAGCGTCCATAGCATTACCATCTTCACTCGCGACATAGATCTGATTTTTGTTTTCTGAACCGCACCAATATGGGTACCCAATTGTGAATATCCACCTTTACTTTCATTGATTTTGATTCACTTGAGTTTGATCAATTTCAATCTGTTTTTTTCTTTATCGATCGCAGCTGGTGAAAACCCTTTCAAGAGAATTTTGAAGACTCTAGAGAAGCCTGGAGGTGGTGAATTCGGCAGCTACTATAGCTTGCCTGCGCTCGATGATCCGAGAATCGGTATCTGTCGTTGTTCATTTCATTATATTTTTAAATTTTCTGTCTGTTTGGCTAGAATGTGTTTTTATGTTGTTCTTTTGTTTGGTCTAAAGTGGGAATATTCAATGTAAAATGTTATTTTCTGAGTATATTCTTAGCAGCCAAACAGAGCATTGTTGATTTGGTAATTCAGTGAAATAATGTTATGGGGTGTGTTTCAGATAAGCTACCATACTCTATAAGGATCCTACTTGAATCGGCTATTCGAAACTGTGATGAGTACCAAGTTAGGAGTAATGACGTTGAGAAGATCATTGACTGGGAAAACACCTCGCCTAGGATGGTTGAAATTCCATTTAAGCCAGCTAGAGTACTTCTTCAGGTGGAGTGTTTTTTAGTACTGAAGCCCGTGCTTTTGCTTGTGACAATGAGAGCTTGTATGGTGGTGTGGTTAAATTTACAATGTTGTTATTTGGTTCCAGGATTTTACTGGTGTACCAGCTGTTGTTGATCTTGCTTGCATGCGCGACGCCATGAACCAACTTGGTGGTGATTCTGATAAAATTAACCCGTTGGTGAGTTATGCTAGATAGAAATTGGCATTCAAGTATCCATTTTTTTTAAAAACTATTTGATTCTCTATAAAGCTTACTGAGAGATGTACCTTCACTTATGCATAAGTATAGAAACGTTGCAGTATTTTTGTGTACGAGTTAATGTGTCAAGACTCATTATGCAGGTTCCAGTTGATCTTGTGATTGATCATTCAGTCCAAGTCGATGTGGCAAGATCAGAAAATGCTGTGCAGGCAAACATGGAACTTGAGTTCAAAAGAAACAAAGAAAGATTTGCTTTTCTCAAGTGGGGTTCTAATGCATTCCACAACATGCTCGTTGTTCCTCCAGGATCTGGAATAGTCCACCAGGTAAATCAACAGTGTGTTCTTTTTGGTAGCCATTTACTCTGACAGGGCGTGATTAGCCATTCTGTCCTGATTTGTGAAACTTAATGTTTTGTTAAGTGAAATTTATGTATTCTTGCATAAGAGTACTGAAGTTTGTTTATGTGATCTCCAGGTTAATCTAGAATACCTCGGCAGAGTTGTGTTCAACACTAATGGTATGATTTACCCTGATAGTGTTGTTGGAACGGATTCACACACAACTATGATTGATGGATTGGGTGTTGCTGGCTGGGGAGTTGGTGGAATAGAGGCAGAAGCTGCAATGCTTGGCCAGGTTAAAAAATTTGCTGTCATACTCTATTTTCACATCATGGAAATAGATAATGGTACAGTTATATGATTCTCGTATGGAAATAAATGCATTAGAATGGATCAATACGGATTGCTCTATTTTGCATGCCCTGTATCATTTTCCAGTAAAGATGATTATTTACTTTTACTTTTCATGCAGCCAATGAGTATGGTCTTGCCTGGTGTGGTTGGCTTTAAATTATCAGGAAAACTCAGAAATGGTGTGACAGCCACTGATTTAGTTTTGACAGTTACTCAAATGCTGAGAAGTCATGGGGTTGTTGGAAAGTTTGTGGAGTTCTATGGTAAACATTATCCAAGCTGTGTTGCTACTTATATTAATGTTTTTCTCTCGAAAAATTGCAACGTGACTCACTATTTGTCTCACGTAGATGTTGATGTTGCTCTTCTCTGCAGGGGAAGGCATGAGTGAACTTCCATTGGCAGACCGTGCCACTATAGCCAACATGTCTCCAGAGTATGGTGCAACTATGGGCTTCTTCCCTGTTGATCACGTCACTCTGCAATATCTAAAACTTACTGGCAGGAGTGATGACACTGTAAGTGACCATATAATATATGTTACTTTGTTTTGCCAATAATTCCATGTTACGCTGACTTGTATATTTGCATGTAGATTACTATGATAGAATCCTACTTACGAGCTAACAAGATGTTTGTGGACTACAGTGAGGTAGTTGATGAACACCCTTTTGTTTGTTTTTCTACAACTATTTTCATTTTGACTTGGCTGATTGATTATTTGTTGGCTGAACACAGCCCCAGGTTGAGAGAGTGTACTCCTCCGGTCTGGAACTAAATCTTGAGGATGTTGAACCTTGTATGTCAGGGCCAAAGAGGTAAATTTTCTAGATACAGGGACAGATGAACTAAGTGTGTAGTGGGGGCAGCTCTTTGCACATTTTTTTTTTTCTGAATATAACTCTTTTTAAAGATATTTCATACTTGTTCTCAAAGTTTCGAATTTGTTCCTATTATTTCTATAAATTTTAATTCTTACACCAATTGGTTGGTAAAAAATTTCATTATTGTAGTTCTCTACCACGTAATGAAAATTCTAGATCCATTCATGTTTAGATATATCCTGATTCTGTGCACAAAGTTCAGTACTTTTGGGTATTTCCAGTGTTTCATGATCTACCTCTCAGAATAAGATATTCTGCAGGCCACATGATCGAGTTCCTTTGAGACAAATGAAGGCAGATTGGCATGCATGCTTAGATAACAAGGTTGGGTTTAAGGTAAGAATCCTTACAAACTTGTTGAAGTTTTATTTAATCATTGATGACTTCTGATCATGGCTTGTTTTAGAGTTTATGAATCCACTTGATCCAGTCAGAATATTACTTTCATTTTAGTTTTGAATCAATTGCTTGAAAATGAATCATCATGTTTATTTACCTCTCTAGGTTTAATTTAATTCCATGATACTGCAGGGCTTTGCTGTACCAAAGGAATCTCAGACCAAGGCAGCATCTTTCACATTTAATGGGACCCCTGCACAGCTTAGGCATGGAGATGTTGTGATAGCTGCTATAACTAGTTGCACAAATACTTCAAATCCTAGTGTAATGCTTGGAGCTGCTTTGGTTGCAAAGAAAGCTTGTGATTTGGGATTAGAGGTTTGTCTCTTCTTTTAGTCTTCCTGTATCGATGAGCATAACGGATAGATATACAATACCCTATGCAAAGTCAAACTCTGAGTCTCTAGAGACACAGCAACATTGGAGCTATATTTAGTAAACCAATTTCCTCTGATCTGATTAGGTAATATTTGTAAATAAAAAGCATCTTAGATTTATAGATCCATGTAAAGGGGAAGTTTAAAGATCGCATGGCTGCATATTGGTGTACTTTTGTGCTGGCTTCTTCTGGTTGCAGTTTCATGGGCTAGCTGCTGTCCTTGTGCCTTTTTAAGAACCAAACACATTGAAGTAGAATGATTATAGCAGGTCAAAATCTTGGATGTTTGAGTATTTTCATTATAGAAATTGATATTTATGAATTGCAATCCATCTTTTATCAGGTGAAGCCATGGATCAAGACAAGTCTTGCTCCTGGTTCTGGGGTTGTAACCAAATACTTGCAAAAAAGGTGCATACAAATAACTTAAAAAAATTCTTTACGTAACATTTGTTCTTCTTCTGTGCTATACATTGCTCAGTCATGTGTTGCCTATGCAGTGGCTTGCAACAGTATTTGAATCAACTAGGGTTTCATATAGTTGGGTATGGGTGCACCACATGCATTGGTAATTCAGGAGATATTGATGAAGCAGTGGCATCAGCTATTACTGAAAATGGTAAGTTTCTTCTTATAGTTAGTGAGTTCCTTAACTTCTTTTCATTACATGATGACAATATTGTTCTTTTCCTCTTTCTTTTTTTCTTCCCCAGACATAGTGGCTGCAGCTGTATTGTCCGGGAACAGGAATTTCGAGGGCCGTGTGCATCCTTTGACCAGGGCTAATTATCTTGCCTCTCCTCCCCTAGTAGTTGCCTATGCTCTTGCTGGCACGGTACACATAATGCACATGCCTATACCTTAAATTACTTGAAATGATATCTGTGTTACACATAGCAGCGTTTTGCTGTTCAGCAAGCATTATCAATAAATAATGACATCATAAGATGATTCTGCAGGTGGACATTGATTTTGAAACAGAACCCATTGGGTCGGGAAAAGATGGCAAGGAGATATTTTTTAGGGACATCTGGCCATCAAATGAAGAAGTAGCAGATGTAAGGGCCACTAACCTAATCCACTTTCTGCCTAAATGTGAGTTTTAACACATTAAAAGATTAAAGATTTTATTGGTATTTCATTCTCAAAACTGTTATTAGGTTGTGCAATCAAGTGTGTTGCCTGATATGTTCAAGGCTACATATGAAGCAATCACCCAAGGAAATCCCATGTGGAATGAATTATCTGTTCCATCTAGCGCTCTCTATTCCTGGGACTCGTCATCAACTTATATACATGAGCCGCCTTACTTTAAAAGCATGAGTATGTCTCCTCCCGGCCCACATGGAGTCAAGGATGCCTACTGCCTACTCAACTTTGGAGACAGTATCACGACTGATCACATTTCACCAGCTGGTAGCATCCACAAAGACAGTCCTGCAGCCAAATACCTTATTGAACGCGGAGTTGATAGAAGAGACTTCAATTCTTATGGAAGTCGTCGTGGTAATGACGAGGTGATGGCAAGGGGTACCTTTGCCAATATTCGCATTGTCAACAAACTATTGAAAGGAGAGGTTGGGCCTAAAACAATTCATATTCCCAGTGGAGAGAAACTATCAGTGTTCGATGCGGCAATGGTAAATTTTTCTGCCAAGCTCACTTATTTTCTACTTAATAGTTTCTGTGCAATGATATTTCTTGTGAACAATTATCAGAAATTGACCCTAAAGATATTATAATGTCTAATTGGTAGAATGTTACTGCATATGATAATTGATAAGTAGCTCTTTGTCTATAAGATTTATCAGTTGCCAAAGTGCATTTCTTTTTTCAGAGGTACAAAAGCGAGGGGCACGACACCATTATTTTAGCTGGTGCTGAGTATGGGAGTGGAAGTTCTCGTGATTGGGCTGCAAAGGGTCCAATGTTACTGGTACGGACTTTTATGCCATCTTGTTCTGTTCTATTTGTGTTTCCATGTACACATTGGTATTCCTTACAATACTTACAATGTTAATCGGACTCAGGGTGTGAAAGCAGTCATAGCAAAGAGCTTCGAGAGAATTCACCGCAGTAATTTGGTAGGTATGGGAATCGTTCCACTATGTTTCAAGGCTGGCGAGGATGCTGACACTCTGGAGTTGACGGGCCATGAACGTTTCAGCACTGATCTCCCAACCAATGTGAGTGAAATAAGACCTGGTCAAGATATTACAGTGGTGACAGACAGCGGCATATCATTCACATGTACAGTTAGATTTGATACAGAGGTAACACAACTAATTACCCGTAAATCTATTTATCGAACTTATTTGTGAATTATGATAGCTTCACGGCTTTAGTCCCAAAGTCATTTTTCAATCTGAGCTAAAGCTCATGTCACTGAAATGCAGGTGGAATTGGCTTATTTCAATCATGGGGGCATTCTGCAATACGTCATTAGAAACTTGATCAATGCAAAGCATTGATCGGTGCAACCGATTGACTAAAATGTTTTCGATGATCGTATGGATAGAGGAACATAAAAATCTTATGGGTTGAGTCTAATAATCATATGGATTAATAAGAGTGTTGTTTTGCAGATGGAATGGTTAAATGTTAAGGGGTTTGTTTTGGCCTTAATGTACTTGTTTCAAGTGTTGTGATGGTTATCTTCTGAGTTATTGTCCATTTTCATGAACTTTAATTTTAGTCTGCTCATGTTTCACCTATCTTTGCTATATCATTAAGAGTTTGTGTTTTTTATTCTAATTTTGAGATAGTAGTTTTTATAATTTAAGTGAATATAGTGTAACTGATTAACCAAATTGATGCATAAACATATTTAGTTAAACAAAAATTAATTAAAAATTTGTTTATTTTGAGTTCATTTGAATTTGGTGGCTCAAACTTTGGATAATCCAAGTACAAGATTTTTTTTTTTTTTTTTTTTTTCTCTTATGTCCCCAAGATGAACCTTCAGTTATTAAGAACACAATTTATCCATTTAATTTTTTTATCTCGATTGTTTCATAGAAATGTTTAATAGGTCAGTTAAAAAAAATGATTAATAGGTTAATTATTCTACCGGCTATGTTTCATAGCACTAAATTTATGTTATAAAGAAGTTGCAAATCATAATAAGATGGAAACTACACATCAATGGAAAACATTTTTCTTTTCTTTAATTCGTCATGTCTTCATTTTTATTTTTTCAACAAGATTCAAACTCACGGTTTTTGCTAAAGAAATGTGACGTCCGATTTTTAAGTGATTTAAAAAAGTGCGATGTAAGGAAGTTAACGACCAGCGAGAAAAAGAGATAAAGAACCTAAAAGGTTAAAAACTCAGTTATTTGAAAAATTAGACAAATACTTTGATGATCATAAGAAAAATGATTGGCTCGTGTTATGATTGTGCATGTTTTTTACATGTCCATCACATGTCTTTCGACGTGTTTCAGAGCATTTTCTCACATAAGAGAGCAGGGGAGAATCCAAACGTGCTGCGTAAAAAGGGACTTTATTTTGGCTGGCTCGTATGTGCTAATTTTGGTACATGAACAATACATGTATCAAGACATGAAAGTCACATTGTATACACATCCCAACTTTTACAATAAGATGGGAAGAAAGTCTGGGAAATTTTTTAGTCACCGACGCCAAAATCTCAACAAGTTCGAATTTTTCCACGACAAAACATTCATAAGAGATGAACGAACCACAGTTACACAGCGAAAAAAGCTAGAACTAAGAAATAATTAAGCATGATGCAATTTATACCTACTACTTTCGTATGTTCAAGAGCAATAGTGCATGGTGAAATGCAGTATGGTTGTCTTCGATTTTCCACTCAAGCACATAAACCACAAATTAAACAACGGAAATTGTAATATATCAGTTTAATATAAGTAGGGTTTTGGTTTCACATACGCATCATCAGCAACAGACCTGAATCTATGGATTTGCGGAATACACATAAATTTGCAAATTTTATTCTCAGGGATAGTAGCAGCATGCAGGGACAGACCTCGGACAAAAATGCAAGTTAGATGTGTGATGGCTGGCCAGTTTTTAGAACACGACAATGGCGAGTGAGTCACGTACCACACATGAAGCCCAATAACAACTGGTGGCCTCTGTCTGAGACTTTTACAAAGCACCTACAGTGCCAGTGTGTCACTACCTCCCGCACTTTTATCTGCCAAAAATAAATAAAACAAACACGACTGTAAACAATCACAAAATCAGAGCAGTGGAAGATCTGTCAATGCTTTGAGTATTCCAGAGTTTTTCCTTTCATTTTTATTCACATTGACCACAACAATCACAAAATCAGAAGGCCTTTAGTATTCCTTTAATCTGTCTAAAATAGTACAACTAGTATGTTCAAGTGTTTGGACAAGACTTGGTACAAGAATTTGAACTGTTGAGCTGACAACAGGTCTATCAAAGATAAGCAACACAGAATCTACTTACAACAATAAGCAAATATAAATGCAACTAAACAGACTTGAAAGTTGAAATCATTTAGACAGTAAATGATAATGAAAACTGAATCTGAACGTACATGCCTTGAACTTGATACTTGTCCTTCTGGGTTTCAAAAATTACCTGTAGGATATTATCATATCATATACTCATTCACACGCAACCACTTTGTAGATGACCATTTATTCCCTTTAATCACAGGGCAACCACCTGGAGTAAGATAGAAGAAAAAATTACACTGATAAATCAATTGAAAATAGAACTAAAAGGTAATTATGAACAATGAGTTTATCTTACGATATTACTTTTAGTAAGAGGATGAATACTCCCTCCGTTCCAAAATAATTGTCCTATTTCTCTAAAAATAATTGTCCACTTTGTTATTTGGTTAGATAGTTATGATTATGAATGAATTGCCAACAATATCTTTAAGATAAGTATGTTAGAAACCCTTGAGTTTGTTACAACAAGAGCACATGCATGGGGGTAGACATGACAAAACTTAACTCTAACTAACTCATCCTTAAGCTTCACAAAAATGGAAAATGGACAATTTAATTTGGGACGGGGGAGTATCATATTGCAACAGCTGACAGACAGGAAATGTCTTCACACACTACATTGACTTGTCTACATGGGCCTTACAAATAAGTTACCAGTACTAACCATGCAAGCTTGAAGGATCTAGAGAAGCATCAGGGTGCATGCTCCAAAAAAGCAACGCATCACCCATCTTTGGCTTTACAGATAGGCCTTTTTTCCCACACTCAGATAACTCATTATACCAAGGGACAGCACTGATGTTTCCTTTCGCAGAAGGAAACACTGTCTCTCCTCCCTCTTCAACATCTGAACTGTACCATTGTGAAAGATGAAAATATAGAATGAAAAACATGTAGGTTGAAGAAAATGCATGACAATTTAGAGAATTCAAGGGGTAAGCAGATCATGTCACATACAGGTACATGAGTACTGTAGCTATGCGTTGTCCACCATTCTTAGTATTGTACTCATCCTGGAAGTAGTCAAAATGAGGTTCATACTTCTGTCCAACTTCATAGTGGAGAACTTGAAGTCCTTCCCCATGATCTGTATATTTTTTAGAGTTGGCATAAATCACAGGTACCCAATTCCATAATAAACAATTACTACCAAAAACAAAATATTAAGATGCAAAGAGAGAGACAAATATCATCAAAAGCATTGCAGCACCAATCATCATGAGAAAAATTATGTTTATAAATTGAACACATGATCTATATTCGAGAAACTTGTTTGGTTGGGAACAAGAGGGTAAAAAAGAAAAGGACAGTGTGTCATCTAATACCAGAAACAGAACAAATTTTGTCCAACAGAGAACATATAGAGCTTAATACACCATCTCTCATTCATATCAGATACAACCATCTAGTCTTTGTGTATGCGAGCGTATGCGCGTGTAAGCCCCAAAATGGTCGATGTTGGCAACTCTAGACTAGGACGCATATCAAATCAAACAATAACAAACTACAAAATTATGAAATTCACACTCACACACTTCTTCGTAAAACTATTAAAGAGCGCTAAAGCAACTAATAGAAAACTATTTAATATGCCAGGGTAACCAAAGGCAATTGTAAAACATAGTAAAGCTTTCGCAAAAGCTTCTAGATTGCACATGAAACCATTAGATGTTGAAACAAAGAGGGGGCATTAAAAAAAAAAAAAGAAGATAGAAGATCATCACAAAAAATTAAATGCTATGGTGTATGCATCAAAAGAGATTAAGAAAATATGAGTTAATTTAAGATCTTAAAATGAAAAGGAACTCCTCAAAGTGCATACCCACAGGTATGAATGTGAAATCAGCAATCCTTTTCTCAATATCCCTGACGATTTTATCACGTCCTCTAGCTAAAAATGTTCCAGAGCTGGTGCGCACCCTGCATTAATGCAAGATATCCCAAAAATTCTATATGTAATTAAAAAATTGGGAAAGCATGAAAAGTTCTCCAAGCTCAATCTAATTTACATGGGAGATGGATGGTAATAAATGCATACCTGCTATCCTTACTCTTGCCAGTTGCGCTGTCAACAACTGTTGACTTTTGCATATGAGGCTTCGCAAGATTAATCAGGTATTCACATTCTTCTTGGCTCTGCCAAAAAAAAAAAATCAAATTAAGTGCTTGGTGACTTACAGAAAATCACACTAAATCACCATTATAACAGATTATAATTAATAAAATAGATAAGGGTTTTCATATGACAAGAAGGCAAATATCAGAAAACTAATTAGTTTGAGAGAGAGGGAGAGGGGGAGAGAGCTTGAGAAAGCATTTTCAGGTGACAGTCTCTTGCCTTCAATTTTCAATAGATGACAAAGGTGCCAACTGCCTGTCAGGTGCAAAGTTCTGGATTTCCTCTCTTTTTTCTCCATATATTCTTCATTTTTTGTTCTGTCTTCTTTTGGACTTTATTTTTACATTATCATGTTAATTTGCATTATTAAATTAGCGAATTGCTGAATTGATATATAATTTGGTGAAACGCTATGAAGAATGAGATATTTTTTCTCCCCCAAGTAAAAATAAGAATCAAAATTGTTACACCTTTAACAAGTATATTACTTTGAACATTAAGTAGAAAGTAATTAATCTTAGACATGCATGGTTCATGTGTACATGTTTTGTGTGTGTGTGTGTGAAGTGTGTACAAGTTATTAGTTGCTTATACATATAGTTGTTCACCTATACCATAAATTTTGAGATTATATGCATTTAGATGTTATTTGTGGTAATATATGTGGCTTCCAATACATTTTAATTCATGGTTTAGTTACCAATAGTTTTCAAGAACACCAGAGATTGGACCCTGATTTTAAGAACCTTGAGTAACACATAAATTGGCAAATGTGATGCCACCACTTGGAGATTTTCCTACATTTGAACCATGCACCTTTATCTTCGGCAAAATTATTCAAGAGTGCCCACCACTCAAAATTCATGAGAGAACCAAAAGTCCAACCAACCATTGGATGCACCAATTTTACAATTTGATCACTCCATTTCTCACAGGCAGTCTCCAAATATTCCACCTAGGATCAAATTACAACTCTAGGATTCTCTATCATGATCAGATGTAATTCATGAACCTCACAATCTCTAATTATGCTGTTTACAATTTTACATTACTATTTTACTATTAAAAATAATCAAATAGATGTCTAGAACACGCATCGGTTAAGTAAGCAAAATTCACTTAACATCACAAAAAACTAACATTTTAGAAACTTCCAAATATCAATTAAATTCCACTTGTAAAACATTTTATGAATTCACATGAAAAAAACATGCAAAATGACAACGACGAATGCTATCCAAGACAGTTTAAGCATCAGAAAATTAGATAAAGATATTAAGAAAAAAACTCACCAAAAAATTGTGATAAATATATGCTCTAGGCTCCCAGGAGATCACTTCCACCCATTTCTCCTTCCTCCCTTCGTCTCCGTCACTTCTGCAACATCACAAAAGGAGAAAAATCCAGTCAAATCACAACAATTACCAGATCAGCAAATGAATTGGAGAAGAAAGAACCATAATGCACACCCGTCGACAGTCTGGTGAACGATGGAGCTGAGATCGTTGGCCTTCGGAGAATCGCCGGAATTGCTGGGGATCGAGAGGATTCCGAGGCCGAGAAGAATGAGAATGACGAAAGTGAACATGATGAGCATGGAGAGCACGAGCGTGGTGGAAGAGGTCTTGCGAGCTGGGAGGCGGTAATGCCTCGGCTTCGCCATTGGTGAGCTTCGGAGATGGATCTGGGGAACCCTAGAGCAGCAACGGATCTGGAAATCTAGTCGAGTCGGTACAGAGAGAGAGAGGGAGAGAGGGAGAGAGAGAGGGATGAGCACGCGCTTAGCTTTGAATTGTTCTTTGTGTTGAATCCAGACTGTGTGTAAAGTCTCTGCGTTGGATTGTTTTCGTTGCGAGATACGGTAAGGTGGGCTTGGAAATTATAAATGAAACGATGACGTGTTGCTCTGCTGTCTCGCTCTGGGAGCTGAGTCCACGACGACTCGTCTTGGTGGATCTACTTGTATTTTTAACTGCTTTCACTTGTATTTTTAACTGTATTAACCACATTCATCAACATGCTATTAAGCTAGGTTATGGAGGAGACGACCTTGTAAAGTTGACATATTTTATTATACTTTTATGCTGGGTTAAGAATTTGAGAAACGTTTTGTATCTAAGTCAATTAGTTTTTAGACTAGGATAAGCTATTAAATAACTTGATTTAGACAAATCGTTTTGTTATCATCAATTCATTTGGATGGATACACGTGATTTTAATGAGACGGTAATACCTCGTTGTTCTCTAAACTTTTAATGAATTATAATAGTCGGCTCAATTAGTCTTTATTACTAGTATCAAAACTGTTTGCTGATTTCTAGAGTTATAATAGCCTTTATTGTTACTTTAATCAACAAAGATGTTAAGTTGTTAACAAGTTAAATTTGTTCATTAAGTTAACACTACAACAACAACAACAA